>BLSH010303093.1:1038223-1054499 GCA_018402905.1 Glandirana rugosa | reverse complement strand
ATAAATGTCATTGGTCCCAAAAAAGTGTCAAAAATGTCCAACATGTCCGCTGCAATATCGCAGTACCGCTAAAAATCGCAGATCGCCGCCATTACCAGTAAAAAATAAAAAAAATAAAAACCCCAGAAATTAATTCTCACCATCCGTAAACGCGGCCACTTTTGCGCAAACCAATCAATAAACACAGATTGGGTTTTTTTATCACAAATATGAGGAAGAATATAAATCGGCCAAAACCAGTGAAAAAAAATGTTTTTTTATATTTTTTTTTTTGGATTTGTATTTTAGCAAAAAGTAAGAAATTTGGGTTTTTTTGCAAAATGGTCGCTCTTCTTTTGTTTATAGCGGTGATCAGAAATGATGCAGAGTTGATCAAATACCACCAAAAGAAAGCTCTATTTGTGGGGAAAAAAAGGACGCAAATTTTGTTTGGGTACAAGGTCGCACGACCGCGCAATTGTCAGTTAAAGCGACGCAGTGCAGAATCGCAAAAAGTGCTCTGGTCCTAACCTGGGAAATTCTTCTGGGGCTGAAGTGGTTAATTGTGTCCATCAAAACATGGCAGGACAATCTAACTCATTGACTGACAATATTTCCATGACAAATACAATACATTTCAGTCTCCAAAGACTTTTATTAGTCTCTTCTCAGTTCACAGTAAAAAGTCAGTATTAAAAATATAATATGTTTTTATTATTAAACATTTTCATTTACAGATGATCTGCAGAAAACAAATATGCATTTACAAGTTTTAGTTCAAAGATGATTTTGTGCTTAGGATACCCCATATGTGCTTACAGTATATAATAGTGCATTCGACTTTTCAATTAAAACATTTTTTTTGTAAGAGAGTGGGAACCTTTCGACCCCTGCCATTGTACCAACCATCTTGTTCTCACTCCATGCTTCATGTGTACCTTATATTCTATTGACAGCAGTTACACCTTACTGACTTAATTCTCGTTCTACGTTTGTATTTCCAAACATATGGACTTATGTTTGCCTTTTGTCGTATTGTTCTTATATTCCTCTTTAATACAAATAAAAATGTAAAAAAAAAAAAAGGAGTGGGACTCCACTCACAAAAATATGTTAAAATTCCAATGACTTTTATATTTGTACATTAAAACTTTTCACTAGATTTTTTCAACATGATCTGTGACGAGGTTAGCCTCCTATATTTTCAGGACCTACAATTTGGCTTGTTTGGATCTACTCATTATCACTTCTTACATAATGTTTCTCTGCCTAGAGGGCGATATATTCCTAGCACCCCGCCAACAATGGATTTCAGACTATTCCAAAATGGCCACAACAATTCAACTCTAAGGTATAGCTACGGAAAAGGAAGATGCATGTGCCAGCCTGGAGGGTGTGTGACATCAGAGGAAGAAATGTTCTACAGTACAGTCTGGGAAGAAGATCAGTGAGAGAACTTTCTGGAAGAACTTCATGTAAGAAGACAGCTGCAAAAGACTACAGAAAGACACCCTGATGAAAGTTTCTAGTCATTCAAGATCAACGTGTTTGCTAAAAAGAGTACTATGCTGTCTCCTCCCACAAAAAGGGGCATATTTTGTAGAACACTTCTAAAGCTTGCCACTTTCACTTTGGGCTTGGTTCACACGTAGGATTCAACTTGTTAGACCCAAAGTCATAGGACATGTGAAATGCCATGTACCTCTGTGAGAGCCGTTCCAATTTCTACTACTGAAGCCGCTGTGACTCGAGAAAAGGTTACTGCACCGCTTTGATCTGATGGTCTTCAATGCCAGAGGTTGTAAAAGTCTTATTAAAGTCACTTCAAAGTCATATGAAAGTTGGACTCCAAAGTTGCACTGAAAAATGTGCAACTGTAGAGCCGGCTAGTGTGAACTGAGCCCAACTGTTGAAAAATAGTGAGCCCAGTTACTATGTCTCATGTATAAATTGTGTCTTTAAAAAAACATGTTGCTCTTAGCATCCAGTCAGATTTCAGATTTTATTTTACAAGCACTGGCAAGGTAAGGTAGTTTTGCTGCCAGCAACACATCCATATTTGGTGCCACAGAGAATCCTTGCAAATCCACAAACTGAAAACCACTGGAAATAACAAGTAGGATCTCAGCATGTCCTATACACACAATGATATGATATGCAATGATGTCTGTGAGAGTGATCATCTTTGAGTGGCAATATCTGAAAAATGACATTTATACCAGCTACCCATTTCTTTTCATGGGCTTTTTAAAGGACAATAGCAAAGGGGTTTTTGCATCCTTCTTAAAACTTTCTGAAATTGGACTTGTTGAATGGTTGACAGGGCGAGGTGATCATTCCATTTCATAGTTCCACTAACCAACTGTGGATAATGAAACGCAGAAACCATTGATAACTTAAATGCTGCATTTCTCTCAGCTATTAAACCCTAACTACTGCCAAAACTTTTTTTTTGCTTGTTTTGAATAAAGTGGTAAAGAGCGGAGACCTCTGTTTTTTATTAAATGTACTTAGCGTCACCGCGCTACAACGAAACCCCTCTATAATGCATAGAAAACAAACAGTGCTGCTGCTTTCTAAATAGAATAATACAAAAAAGAAACTAAAAACCAATAATTTTCAGCAATGCAAACATACTGTCATAATAAAGTGCATTCATATACCATATTCAATGATAAGTGCATAAATAAAAGTGCAAACGCACTAGAATTATAAAGTGCATTAAAAGCCACGTCCAATAATGGAATGAATGAAAGTGCAAGTGCTCAAAGTAGTCCAATAGGCGAGTTGCAAATCATCAATCATGAAAATATTGCAGACTGATATCCCCTGCTGGAAAAATGCTTCCTCCATCAGTTTCACCACACACTGAGGCTCACCAGATGAATATTAATCAATGCACATCCACTTTCCTGGGAGATCCACTGCCGCCTCTATGTCCCCCTCGGGGGCAGTTACTCAAACAGAGAAAAGGCAAGAAAGTCTCTCATAGTGATATCCCCTGCTGGAAAAATTGGGCACTCTGTTACCCGTCCTAGGAGACGCTGGGATGAATGGAGGTTTGAAAGCAGCGATCGGACACGGGTAACAGACCGCCCAACATACACAAATGCTTGTCTTTTATTTGATGCATCAACTTTATTGGATTAAAAGCTCTGTTTTTAAGAATGATACACTATGAGAGGCTTTCTTGCTTTTTGTACATGTCCGGCACATGGTGAAACTGGTGGAGGAAGCATTTTTCCAGCAGGGGATATCAATCTGCAATATTTTCAGGATTGATGATTTGCAACTCACCTATTGGACTACTTTGAGCACTTGCACTTTCATTCATTTCATTATTGGACTTTGCTTTTAATGCACTTTATAATTATAGTGTGTTTGCACTAATCATTGAATATGGTTATATGAATGCACTTTATTATGACAGTATGTTTGCGCTGCTGAAAATTATTGGTTTTTAGTTCTCTGTTTTTTATTGCAGTCTTTGACATGGTTGCAGAGGTTTCTTCTCGCTTTCTGTGTTAGAGACACCTTGACACACAGTATGGCTGATACAGGAGGTGAGCGGGAATTTCTTCAATGGTGATACAGATGGCAGTAAGGGTCCAATAAGGGTTTTGGTCTATATCACTATATCTAAACTATGGATGAAGGGGGGAAAAGGTATTGACGAGGACTGTATGCCTCCTTTATCTTGGGAGTGGAGATGGCGCAGTACTTCTTTTGGCAGATACATGGATATATAATAACTGGATGGTTACATCCACACAATTCTACCCATGGTCACTAGTAAATCTTGAATTAATGTCAATCTACTTTGGCAATCTATCAATTTGCTATAAATAATGTATAGTGGATATCTACTAGGGTTTTTTTTAAACCACTTCGGCTCTCGTGCCTGTTCACCCCTTATGGACCAGAGCAATTTTAGAATTTCTGCTATGAGGCTGTTTAATCTGCAATAATTTTGTCATTACTTAAATAGAACCCAAAAGAGGAAGCTTCTCTTGTTTGCTTCCTCCCCCTCCTCTGCCACCTTTGGCACCTTTCGGGGGGAAGGGGGGAGTGGACACCTGTCAAAACCAGGTACCTGCTCCCACTTCCTTGTAAGATTGTTGCAATCATTGTGCGACGATCTACGCAATGTCTGGCCTCTCCTCTGCGCCCCCCCCTCTACACTGCCTTCTGGGAGACACTTAGGTCCCAGAAGACAGCGGGACCAATCAGAAAGTGCAGTGCGACTTGTGCATGCGTAGTAGGAAACAAGCTGTGAACCGCAAGGCTTCACTTCCCTTAGTAAGGATGCCGGCACCATCACCCAGAGCTGATGGACGGATCGACTAGGGATACGGACATTGCGGGCTCCTTGGCCAGGTGAGTGTCCTTATAATAACCACTTGCCTACCAGCCGCCGTCATTATATGGCAGCAGGTCAGCTTTCCTGCCTGAACCGATATACCTGTACGTCGGTCCATGCATGTGGGGTTGCGGGAGCGTGCCCGCGGGTCCTGCGGACTCGCTGTCTGCCGGCAATCCGCGATCGCTCTGTACAGAGGCAGAGAAGGGATTTGCCAATGTAAACAAGGCGGATCCCTGTTCTGACAGGGGACATGTCTGAGATCTACTGTTCCCAGCGATCGGGAACAGCAGTCTCTGTCATGTCCCTGCCAGCCCATCCCCACAGTTAGAACACACTGGGGTAACACAGTTAACAGGGTGTTAACCCATTCCCTCCCAGTGTAATTTTTACATTGATCATTGCATTTTTATAGCACTGATCAATAATGTCACTGATCCCCAAAAAAGTGTAATTTGCGGTTAGATTTGTTCGCCACAATGTCGCAGTCCCGCTAAAAATCGCAGATCGCCGCCATTACCAGTAAAAAAAAAAAAAAAAAAAATGAATAAAAGTCCATAAATCTATCCCGTAGTTTGTAGATGTGGTAACTTTTGCGCAAACCAATCAATATATGCATATTGCAATTTTTTTTACCAAAAATATGTAGAAGAATACACAGTATCTCACAAAAGTGAGTACAACCCTCACAATTTTGTAAATATTTTATTATATCCTTTCATGTGACAACACTGAAGAAATGACACTTTGCTACAATGTAAAGTAGTGAGTGTACAGTTCGTATAACAGTGTAAATTTGCTGTACCCTCAAAATAAGGCAACACAGCCATTAATGGCTAAACCGCTGGCAACAAAAGTGAGTACACCCCTAAGTGAAAGTGTCCAAATTGGGCCCAATTAGCCATTTTCCCTCCCCAGTGTCATGTGACTCATTAGTGTTACAAGTTCTCAGGTGTGAATCGGGAGCAGGCATGTTAAATTTGGTGTTATCGCTCTCACTCTCTCATACTGGTCACTGGAGGTTCAATACGGCACCCTATGGCAAAGAACTCTCTGAGGATCTGAAAAAAATAATTGTTGCTCTACATAAAGATGGCCTAGGCCATAAGAAGATTGTCAAGACCCTGAAACTGAGCTGCAGCACGGTGGCCAAGTCCATACAATGGTTTAACAGGACAGGTTCCACTCAGAACAGGCCTCGTCATGGTTGACCAAAGAAGTTGAGTGCACGTGTTTAGCGTCATATCCAGAGTTTGTCTTTGGGAAATAGACGTATGAGTGCTGCCAGCATTGCTGCAGAGGTTGAAGGGGTGGTGGGTCAGCCTGTCAGTGTTCAAACCATACGCCGCACACTGCATCAAATTGCTCTGCAGGGCTGTCGTCCCAGAAGGAAGCCTCTTCTAAAGATGATGCACAAGAAAAACAGTTTGCTGAAGACAAGCAGACTAAGGTCATGGATTACTGGAACCATGTCCTGTGGTCTGATGAGACCGAAATAAACTTATTTGGTTCAGGTGGTGTCACGTGTGTATGGCAGCAACCAGGTGAGGATTACAAAGACAAGTGTATCTTGCCTAAATCAATCATGGTGGTGGGAGTGTCATGATCTGGGGCTGCATGAGTGCTGCCAGCACTGGGGAGCTACAGTTCATTGAGGGACCAAGGAATGCCAACATGTACTGTGACATACTGAAGCAGAGCATGATCCCCTCCCTTTGGAGACAGGGCCGCAGGGCAGTATTCCAACATGATAATGACACACCTCCAAGATGACCACTGCCTTGCTAAAGAAGCTGAGGGTAAAGGTGATGGACTGGCCAAGCATGTCTCCAGACCTAAACCCTATTGAGCATCTGTGGGGCATCCTCAAATGGAAGGTGGAGGAGCGCAAGGTTTCTAACATCCACCAGCTCTGTGATGTCATCATGGAGGAGTAGAAGAGGACTCCAGTGGCATCTTGTGAAACTCTGTTGAACTCCATGCCCAAGAGGGTTAAGGCAGTGCTGGAAAATAATGGTGGCCACACAAAATATTGACACTTTGGGTCCAATTTGGACATTTTCAGTTAGGGGTGTACTCCCTTTTGCTGCCAGCGGTTTAGAGATTAATGGCTGTGTGTTGAGATATTTTGAGGGGACAGCAAACTTACACTGTTATACAAGCTGTACACTCACTACTTTACAATGTAGAAAAGGGTCATTTCTTCAGTGTTTCCACATGAAAAGATATAATAAAATATTTACAAAAATGTGAGGGGTGTACTAACTTTTGTGAGATACTGTATATATGCCCATGTTCTTAATAACAGGCAGTGAGGATACATAAAAAGCACCTCCCAGTTACCTGTCAACCTCTCTCTGAGAAGCAATCTACTGTGAGTCGCTTTTCAGAGATGGAGCAAGGGCTGCCACATGAGAGAACAAGCCCTAACTGCCATTTTTTGTGGACAGATTGGTCTGTTAAAGGAAGCTGAAAAATAACAGCCTTACTGGCACGATCACCAGGTGAAAATAAAGGAAACAAAACCTATTACAGCCAGAGGTCCTAGTGTGATTGTTATGTGATGTGCGATGCCAGCAGTCTCTCTCCTTCCAGTCTGGCTGCAGTGATGTTGGGGTGTCGGAGGTCTAGGATGGGATGCTGATGGGCCAAACCGCCTGTGTGCATGTAGCCTAAGGCTACACTACTAAACATATATGGTCAGAGGGGTAGCTTGAAGCCTGTGGGCCCTGATGCAAAAGGTGACCTGCCCCTCCCCCCACCACTGTGCATGCAGATACACCCACCTCACACCTAGATAATCAAAGTAGCATAAGAGTTTTGAGTTCCTCCTTACATCAGAGGACAGGGATCACTGCTGGAAAATCAGAGGGCAGGGATCACCCCTGGCAGGTCACTTGGCAGAGCTCCTTTTCCATCCCAGCACTGTATACAGCTCCTCCCCCCAATACTATACAGTGCTGAAATCACATTGCTTTACACACAGTCTGTCAGCCTTCACTGGGTATATCTGGCTTTTATGCTGCTGTTCTGACCTGTGAAGTTGCAGTAGGCAGATACACCCTGTGCAGAACGCGGCTGACTGGCTTTGTTGTAAAGGAACATGATTTCAGCCCTGTGAAGGGCAGATCAGAGCTGGACTTTGTGGAGGATATGATATGACAGGGAGGCTGCAGGCGCCCTCTGGAGCTAGGGGCGGGGTTGCGATTGTGACCCCTGCAATCCCTTATGCCAGGGGTAGGCAACCTCGGCACTCCAGCTGTGGCGAAACTACAAATCCCATCATGCCTCTGCCTCTAGGAGTCATGCCTGTGATTTCCAGGATCTTGCAATGTCTCATGGGACTTGTAGTTTCAAAACAGCTGGAGGGCCGAGGTTGCCTACCCCTGCCTTATGCTACGCCCATGCATAGGATATAGGAAACCAGTTATGTAGAAATAAGGGGCTGATCTCCTTATGGCTCTGTTAAAACTCTGCCTATAGGCAGACCAGGAGTATTAATTACTTGCTGCATGCTTGTACTAGGTCAGTGATTTGCTACTCGTTAACTGGAGCCAGACACTCCAACTCAACTAGTATTTTCATTAGTAGTTCAGCAATGACAGCTCCATATATCTTTCATTACAAGTGTCCTAGAGAAGTACAATTTACTGTGATGTGTCATTTGTACTGGTCATTTCAGCCTCTGAAAAAAAGCCAAACTAATGGGGTACATTTAAATAGGTCTTTTTCATGTAAAATAGCCTGCAGCCTCCCAGGGCTGTTTATATTGTGCTTTGTTTTAAACAATGTTTCTTTACACTACTAGAGGGCACTGTGGGCAGACACAGGTTTGAATGAGCCTCCTGGACGGAAACACAACTCTAGGAGACTGCAGGCCATGCTGTTGAAAACAGTAAATGAAGGATAAAGTGCAGTTATGCTTTCAGTTAAAATGGAATATCATTTACAATAGTGTTTTAGTTGATGTGATCATATTATGTCAGCTCTAAATGAGAGAACTCATTTTCAAAATGAATAAAATAATAAAATCATTATAAGCTGTGGCTCCTGCACCAGTGGGATTAGAAAAATGGGGTAATGTTGGTTGGAAGTTTTATCGATATAGTAGAAATTGTATTAGTCTGTTAGGTAACTGAAGCCTGGGCACCACTTGTAGACAGGAAGAACCCAACAGCTTTCGAATGCTGAGCCGACACAGCTGAGCCAAGGAAGCTGGACCTAGAAATGAACAATAATATCATTTTAGAAGGTAAGGAATAGTGTTTGTTATCATGTATCCTACCTTACACTACAAAAAAGGTGTCTTTATTGATGTCTGCTTTAAAGGTTGGTAATGCCCCCCCCACCCTTCCTATTTCATGGACAACATCACACTCCAAAACATGGGGTAACACTAATAAAAGAAGTGAGGTGAAATCTCCCCAGCAATGAATCAACAATTTCTATTGCTGGGTTCCCATTAGAAATATTGGGTTCCATTCACAAAAGAAGATCACATGTGGTATTTAGGTGTTTTTACAAATACCGCATGAGATCCTGAAAATGTCAATTCACTATTGCTTTATGTGGTATTTACTGCATAAAGCAAAACTGTTTGGTAAATACCACATAAAAAAAGAATTAAAGTCAATTCACAAAAGGAAATAAATAAACATATGCAATAAATAAGAAGTGGTCCCAGCATGCGATAGTTAAGAAACCGACAGCCGCCGGCATCCTTAACAACCAGCAAACAAAATGGTTGTCAAGACACGGGCGACCGCCGTGTCCTTAACAACCGATGAGTCATCAGCTGTTAGACAATTTAAAAATAAATAATAATAAAGATTTGTCAAAAATCCTTGTGTTTTTATTCACTTTTACCACTTTTTTGGTGAATTAGTAGGGGTACTGTTTACCCCTACTCATTCACATGGGGGCAGGATCTGGTTGCCCCTTCTGTACTTAATCCAAATCTTAAAGTTTGGTACCATTTTATTATGAATACCTTCTGCGATGAGCAATGTTCTTTCTACTGCACTCCTGGGTGCTGCCAGCTCTATGGGGTATTTTCCTTCCATGTTTTTATTCTTCACATTGGCCCCATAGTCAATAAGCAACTTAACAATCTCTTCACTTGATTTGCGAGCAGCAGCATGGAGAGGTGTGTCTAGGAGTTTCCCACGGTTCACATCTGCACCTAGACAGAAAATCAAACAGGTTTCATTAATACGTTTGTGTTTGCCTGGCCCTTTAAATGGGGCTACCGGGCCAACATGAAGTTTGGGAGTGAGCTGCCCATATGGCCAAATCCTACCAATAATGACATTCATCAAATAGTGCCGATTTACTAAGGAAATTGAGACCATTCACTTATGAAAGTGTATATTCACTTTGCAAAGTGAATGTTAAATTAGATTAGTAAATATTATTATATTATTATTATACAGGATTTATATTGCGCCAACAGTTTACGCAGCGCTTTGAAACTTGAGGGTGAACAGTACAAATACAATACACTTAAATACAGTATGAATCAGAGGGCCCTGCTCGTTAGAGCTTACAATCTAAGAGGGAAGGTCAAGAGATACAAGGAGGTAATAACTGTGGGGGATGTGCTGACGGAGAAGATAAATGTACAGTTGTTAGGTGGGAACCAGATAGGCTTCTCTCAAGAGATGAGTTTTCAGGGATTGTCTGAAAGTGGGCAAAGAAGAGAAAGTCGGACAGATGGGGGTAGAGCATTTCAGAGGATGGGAGAGGCTCTGGAGAAGTCCTGGATGCGAGCATGGGATGAGGTGACAAGGGAGCTAGAGAGCAGGTGGTCTTGGGAGGAGCAAAGAGAATGATTTGGTTGGTATTTTGAGACCAGGTCAGTGATGTAGCTGGGGGCCAGGTTGTGGATGGCTTTATAAGTTATTGTTAGTATCTTGAATTTAATTTGTTGGTTGAGTGGCAGCCAATGGAGTGACTGACATAGGGGTGTAGCAGACGCTGAACGGTTTTTAAGGTGGATAAGCCTGGCAGTAGCCTTCATGATGAACTGAAGTGGGCATAGCCTATTTAAGCCAGTGAGGAGGGAGTTGCAGTAGTCCTTTGCTTCAATTACCGCTTGATTCAATCACCCGATAATGTGCATGCAAAAATGTGCATATATATATACACACACACACACTACTGTTCAAAAGTTTTAGGCAGGTGTGAAAAAATATAACATTTTTAATGTTTTCAAAAATAGAAGTGTTAATAAGTTTATATTAATCAATTAACATAATGGAAAGTAAATGAACAGAAGCGAAATCCAAATCAAGTCAATATTTGGTGTGACCACTAGGCATGGGCCCCCATGCGTTCGACTCACACATGGGGGTTCACCCGTTCGGCGCATCCTGAACATTATGGGGCATTCGCAGGAACTTCGAGCGCCACATAATGCATTTCAATCGCGGGGAAATGCCGCCCGCTGATTGGCCAAAGCATGCACATGACCTGCATGCTTTGGCCAATCACAGAGTGCTCTGCTGTGAGAGCTATGATTGACTAAAGGCAGGGTGCCTTTAGCCAATCACTGCTCAGCAGCCTCAATCCACGCCCCACACTCTATAAAGCCGCTTGTACAGCGGCTCTATGTAGTGTATTAAACGTGGAGAAAGAGTCAGTGAGCTTAGGTAGGGGCGTGCAAGCAGTTTAGTGTAGCTAGTTGTGGATTGTGAAAAACATATTATATAGATAGGGTGATCTATATACAGTCAGTTAGTACAGGCAGTTTAGTGTAGAGTGAAATATATACTAGATAGATAGGGTGATCTATATACAGACAGTTGCTCAGGCAGTTTAGTGTAGAGTGAAATATATACTAGATAGATAGATAGGGTGATCTGTATACAGTCAGTTAGTGCAGGCACAGTCTAATATATATATATATATATATATATATATATATATATATACACATACACATACACACACACACACAGCGTATTGAGTGTGCACTATATATCAGTGCCTTCGGGGGTGTACGGTATATAAAACAGTGTAGTGCGGTGTTAAAATAAATCCCCATCATGTCAGGAAGGATACAAAGGAGAGGCAGAAGCTCCAGGCCACTAAAAGAGGGCAAGCAGCCTCTGTGTCTTCAATGAAAAGTGGTGGTGGCGGACTTGGTGCATCCTCTGCAGGCGGGTCACGCTTGTCCTTTTTTTCTGCTGTTGGTCGTGTTATTGAGCCACAACATGCAGAAGAGTTTGTGGAGTGGATAACTAAGCTGTCCTCATCCTCTGTCACCCAGGCTCATACAAGTTTGCCTTCCAACGCAGCTGGCAAAGTGACCTATTGTACCGGATCCTTGTCCACAGTTAATCCTTCTGTAGCCCCACCATCATGCACGAAGAAGTTAACAGAATTAATCGACCATAGTGTCGGTTACATGCTGATGGAGAATGTGCAGCAATTTGAAGGCTCCGATGTTGGTTCCCAGGTTGAGGAAGGTAGTAGCGTGAACCTAGAGACAGGGGGGGCCTCAGAAGGACAAGAAACTAGCAGTCATGTTCCCCCAGCTGCAGCATACTGCCAAGTTTGCTCCAGTGACGAGGAGGGAGGGGATGATGCGGACACGGACTGTAATTGGAGAGAAGAGAGGAGAAGGCACAACTCCACTGAGGCAAGACGTCCTCCTTGTATCAGACCACAGAGCTCCACAGGTGCAGGGCACTGCTGGCTCCCCACTGACTTTCAAAAGTTCATTGGTGTGGGCATTTTTCAACACATGTGTAGTAGATCGCACCGTTGTCATTTGCAATCTATGTCTGAAGCAGGTCAAGGGCAGCCAGAACTCCAGCCGCTTGGGCACTACTGTCTTGACAAGACATATGACAACCAGTCATGCAGTCCATTGACAACAGCACCTGAAAAACCCACACCAGAAAACAAGGCTGACTTCTCCTTGCTCCTCTTCTGGGATCTCAACCCCTACTATACCCCCAGTCCTCTCCAAAACCTGCACTGAGAGGAATGAAGGTCTAGCAATGCGTGCCACAAGTACTTGCAGCCAATCTACTAGCAGTACACCAGCAGGTGAATTCAGCAGGCAAATATCCCTACCCCAGTTGCTGAAAAGTAAAGAAAAAAAATACAGCCATCCACATGCTCAGCGACTTAATGCTAGCTTGGCCAAATTGCTAGCATTCCAACTGCTGCTTTTTCAGCTGGTAGACTCTGCCCCCTTTCATGAATTTGTGGAATGTGCTGTCCCACAGTGGCAGGTTCCCAAAAGAATGTCTTTTCATGTAAGGCCATTCCAGCTCTCTACCGTCATGTAGAAAGCAATGTTTTGGCCTCGTTGGACAGGGCGATCAGCAGCAGAGTTCATATTACCGCTGACTCATGGTCCAGCAGGCACGGTCAGGGACGTTACCTTTCCTTCATGGCGCACTGGGTAACTCTGCTGGAAGCTGGGTAGGATGCAGGACAGGGTTCAGTGTTGGAGCTAGTTCTGCCACCAAGCCTCTAAAAAGCTGGTTGTGATTTTGCCACATCCGCCTCCTCCACCCCTCCTCTTCTTCTACCTCTGTGGTCTCTTCTGCAGAATTGTACTCTGAACCTGCAGTGCTCCCTAAGCGTTCAAGAGGCTATGCAAGCAGTCAGGCTAAAAGATACCATGCGGTGCTTGAGTTAGTCTGTCTTGGGGACAGGAGCCACAATGGGGCAGAGATTCTGTCAGCTCTGCGGAGGCAGGCTCAGAGGTGGTTGACTTCCTTTTCTCTCAAGGCCCCTTTATGCAGAGAGCATTCCTGCAGAGCCGCCAAACACACGAGGAGGAGGAGGATTGTGTCAGTAAGGGATCATGGTTTTCAGTCCCCAGAAACCCAAGGAGTTGTACGTGGCTGGGAGGAGGTAGTTCCTGATAATGTCATCCTCAGTGACCCAGAGGACACTCATGCCTCCTCAAACTTATGCTGCATGGGCTCTCTGATTCTGAAAAGCCTGCAAAAAGACCCTAGGATTCGTGGTATCAAGGAGAGGGATCATTACTGGCTGGCAACCCTTCTTGATCCACGTTACAAGGGTAAAGTTGCAGAGCTCATCCTGCCTGTGCAGAGGGAGCAGAGGATGAAACATCTTCAGGATACCTTGAAGAAAAGTTTGTGCAACCCCTTTCCAGACCCTGGGAGGTTACCATGTCCTGGTGCTGGACAATGTGTCTCTGAAGCTTCAGTCATTCAGAGGCAGAGCGGTGGAGAAGGTGGCCGGCTAACAGATGCCTTTAAAAAAAAATTCAGTCCTCAGCGCTCAGGCCTGATATGTTCACGCAACCATCATCAGCGTCTGCATTATATGGTGCAGGAATATCTAGGGGCAAGAGCAGACTTGGAGATCTTTCCAACTGAGCATCCACTGAGTTACTAGGTCTTGAGGATGGACCACTGGCCGGAACTTGCTGAATATGCATTTGCTAGGGATATGGGATCCCTTGAAGACTGCCACTGCTCCTATTCCTCTTGTCCATAATCTAGAACGATATTTTGTATTTAGGGCAGCACCAACACCCAAGGCCCAATTTTTCTGCACCTGGTTTACAGGGGCATGCCATAACAATTTTTAAAATTATTGACTACAGCAGGGCCCGTTCCTGCGCCCAACAAGAGTAACTGCAAGGGTTTACAGTGTTCTGGCACTGCCAACACCCAAGGCCCAATTTTTTGGCACCTGTTTGACTGGGCCATGTCATCACAATTTTTAAAATAATGTACAACAGCAGGGCCTGTTTCTGCTCTCAACAAGAGTAACTTGCAAGGGGTTACAGTGTTCTGGCACAGCCAACATCCAAGGCCCAATTTTTCGGCACTTGCTTGACTGGGCCATGTTGTCATAATTTTTCAAATAAATTTAGAACAGCAGGGCCTGTGCCAAAATTAAAAAAAAAAAAAAAAAAGGCGTGGGGGTCCCCCCAAAATCCAAACCAGGCCCTTCAGGTCTGGTATGGATTTTAAGGGGAACCCCATGCCAAAATTTTTAAAAAATTACTTGGGGGTCCCCCCAAAGTCCATACCAGGCCCTTCAGGTTGGGTGTTGATTTTAAGGGGAACCCCGTACCAATTTTTTTTTAAAAAATGGCATAGGGGTCCCCACCAAAATCCAGAACAGATCCTTATCCAAGCATGCAGCCCTGGCATGGCAGGAGGGGGTGGGGACAAGCTAGCGCCCCCCCTCTGAACCATACCAGGCCACATGCCCTCAACATGGGGAGGGTGCTTTAAGGTCCCCCCACAGCACCCTGTCCCTCATGTTGATGGGGAGAAGGGCCTCATCCCCACAACCCTGGCCAATGGTTGTGGGGGTCTGCGGGCGGGGGGCTTATCAGAATCTGGAAGCCCCCTTTAATAAGGTGGCCCTTAGATCTCGACCACCCCCATTGTACCCCTACCCATTCACCAAAAAAGGAGTGTAGTGGTACAAAAAAACAAGAGGCAGTTTTTATCCTTTATTGTGTAAAATGGCTCTTCTTTCTTCCTCCATCTTCTCCTTCCCCGGTCCTTCTGGTCTTCTGCTTCTTCTTTCGGTCTTCTTCCTTCCTTTCTCTCACTTCCTTCCTCTCTTCGTCTTCGATCTTCATCTTCTTCTTCCTTCTTTCACCGCCGCTGCTCTCTCACTGCCGCAGCCGTGCAGGCCAGAGGCGTCTCCCAGAATGGGCGGTCTGCAATCTGACATTAATTTTATAGGTAAGGGCGGAGCCACCCAGTGACGTAACTGAGTGACCCCGCCCCCTTCTGACGTCATGCGCTGTCAGAGGGGGTGGGTCACCCATTTACATCACCGGGTGGCCCTGCCCCTTCTTATAAAAGAAATGTCAAACTAAAGACTGCCCATTCTGGGAGACGCCTCTGGATGGCACAGCTGCAGTGGCAGTGAAAGACGGAAGAAGAAGAAGATTGAAGATGAAGAGAGGAAGGAAGAAGACCAAAAGAAGAAGCAGAAGACCAGAAGAAGGATAGGGTCAGGAGAAGATGGAGGAAGAAAGAAGGAAGAAGAAGAGCTATTTTACACAGTAAAAGGAATTGTCAAAAACTGCCTCTTGTTTTTTGTACCGCTACACTCCTTTTTTGGTGTTTAATGGGTAGGGGTACAATGTACCCCTACCCATTCACATGGAGGGGTTGGGATCTGGGGGCCCCCTTATTAAATGGGGACTTCCAGATTCCGATAAGCACCCTGCCCACAGACCCCCACAACCACCGACCAGGGTTGTGGGGATGAGGCCCTTTTCCCCATCAACATGGGGACAAGGTGCTTTGGGGGGACCTCAAAGCACCCTCCCCATGTTGAGGGCATGTGGCCTGGTATGGTTTGGAGGGGGGAGGCGCTCGCTCGTCCCCACCCCCTACTGCCATGCCAGGGCTGCGTGCTCAGATAAGGGTCTGGTCTGGATTTTGGGGGGACTCCCATGTAATTTTTTTTTAAAAATGTTGGTGCGGGGTTCCCCTTAAAATCCATACCAGACCTGAAGGGCCTGGTATGGGCTGGGGGGGGGGGGGGGTACATTACAGCCCCGAGCGATTTTAAGTGACAATGTTTCCTGTACAAATGTCATTTTGCTGCGGGCATGTTCTAAACATCACAGAGGTGCGCCCTTTTACAGGCAGACTCCCGAAGTCCCGTCACGCTAAACCCGGGTAAGTAAAAGTTATCCGAGTCTAGTACGTGGTTAAAACCTTAACGTGACGTTAGTCTAACGTATCAAAACATGGTTCTTTAGACCAAGTCCGTAAACGTTGGACACAAACCACACAGTCACGCCACTAAAATTATTACGAATTTCACTTTGTTATTTTTACTTTATAAGGAAATTTTAGCACGGACCCCCCCTAGGGAAACAGACGGACATTTTCCCGTGTGGAGACACTACAAATCTTGTACGGGCGTCGTTTTAATGTAAACATGTCCTTTGTAACAGTGAAT
>BLSH010303093.1:1013179-1023744 GCA_018402905.1 Glandirana rugosa | reverse complement strand
TGGAGCTGTTAAATGACGACTCCCGTCTCAGCCGATGTCGAGACCTCCTCTTGCACTGTTAGTGCCATCGGTGCAACCTCTTCAAGCCAACCGACTAGTTAGATGTTTTCAGTAGTAACTGAGGCCGAACGTCCGACCTCATGGACTAAGACTAAGATCTGTGCCATGTCCGTTCCCACAAAGATTGTGGCCCGTTCGATGACTGAGAAGTCCGTCGTCACGCTTGGGAGAACAGTGCGGTCACCAAGAGGAATGCCAAGACATACGCTCACAACCCAGAGTACCACAGCTGCTTCTGTAGGAGTCGGATATGACTCTGGGCATAAGGCACCGCTTCGAACGTCGACACCATGAGACCCAACACTCGCATACAGAACCGTAAGGAGAACCACTGGCGTGACAAGAGGGTTCGCACTGCTGCCTGAAGAGTCAGTAGCTTGCCCGGTGTTAGAAACACCCTTGCCTGTACCGTGTCTAGAATCAGAATCAGGTACTCCAGCCTGCAAGCCGGAGTCAATGATGACTTTTGTAGATTGATCAGCCAACCGAACTTCTCCAACGTGGCTACCGTGATTGTCACGTTCTCCTCCAGAGCTGTAGCCGACTCTGCCCTCAGCAGTAAATTGTCGAGGTACGCTACCACCGCGATACCTCTTTGTCTCAGTAACGCCATCATCGGGGCCACCACCTTGGTGAACACCCGGGGAGACGAGGCCAACCCGAAGGGAAGTGCCACAAACTGGTAATGCAGATCCCCCACTGCGAAACACAGAAAACGCTGATGACTGAGACAAATCGGAACGTGGAGATATGCGTCCCTGATATCCAAGGACGCCAAAAATTCTCCTTGGCGTAGGGCGACCACGACCGAGCGGATGGATTCCATCCTGAACCTCTTCGTCTCCACGAAGCGATTCAATGCTCTTAGATCCAGAACTGGTCTGACCCGCCCTTTTTGGGTACCACAAAAAGGTTTGAATAAAATCAGTGAAATCTCTCCATCCTGGGTACCGGTATGATCACCCCCTGTTCGGCGAGAGCTCGGACAGCGCCTAGAAGCGCCTGGTGGCGTTCCTGCGTGAGCCTCAGGTTTGAGGGGAAGAATCTTTCTGGGGGCAGAGAGCTGAATTCTATCCTGTACCCAGAAGACACCACCTCCAGGACCCACCGATCGGTGATGCGGGCAGCCCATCTATCTGCGAACCCCAGTAACCGGCCCCCCACCCGTGAAGCGGGTGGGGGCAACCCATCATGCGGAGGTGGATTTATCCTTCGCTTTTTCGGACTTATGCTGCCAGGGCTTTTTACTGTGCCCTGCGAAACCTTTTCCGGTCTTGCAGCCTTTCCCTGCTGAGCCGGATGCCCGAAAAAACTTCTTCTGCCCTGACGCGACAGGCCCCTGTCTGCGCCGCAACTCACGCCGTTTAGGCTCCGGGAGAAAAGTACTTTTACCTCCCGTGAAATCGTTAATGATTTCATCCAACCGTGGGCCAAACAGACGCTCTCCCTGAAAGGGAAGGTCTGCCAGTGCTTTCTTTGAAGCCTGATCGTCCGACCAAGATCGGAGCCATAGCACCCGTCTGATAACGATTGAAAAAACAGACATTTTTGACAATATAGGAAGGAGGTCCAAAGCAGCATGACATATGTAGCGGAGCCCCTCTTCCAAATGTTGTGCCCGCTGTACCTCAGCCTGTGCACAATCACAAGTCAAATTAGTGCATAGAGCAGTAGCCTGCCCCCGCAGCGACTGTGCCGCCATAGCAGTTGCTAGCGCCGGCCGCATGGCTGACCCAGCCAACAAGAACAGTGCTTTAGACACTGTCTCTGCACGGTGATCGGCCGCTTCCTTAAAGGAAGGCGACCCCTCCAAGGGAATGGTGGTTGCTTTATTCACCTGAGCCACGGCAGGGTCCACCACCGGGGAGGCCCATCTCTTAGTAAAGCTCTCCTCAAAGGGGTAGCGCACCGCAAAGTTTTTAGGCAAAGCAAAGGAACTTGGCGGCCTACGCCACTCCTTAAACACCGCTTGCTCAAACACTTGGTCATAAGGGTAAGCCCTCGGGGCCCTAGGCGGTTTAAGTGGGCCACAAACATAAGCGGACACATGCGACTCCCCAGCTGGATCAAGACGCATGGACCTGCAGATATCAGTGATCAGTGCTTCCACTATCGCCTTATCACGCGAAGACAGAGTTTCTTGACTCTCCTCATGCTCTGAGGGTGGTTCACCCTCTGAAAACTCCACAGGTGTGACCATTGAGGCGCTTTCCAAATCCGAATCCTCCCCGGAGGAAAGAGGGGGGGGTGGGCATTTTTGAGGAACCCTTGGAACAGGTACCTCCGCCCTGGGAAAGAACTCCCCAAACACCGCCCTCAGCTGTTCCAAAGACACTAGCGTTCCTGGGGTGGATTGTAGATCCGCAGGTACTCCTGCCATAGTATTGCCGGCCTCTGAAATTACAGGCTTCCGGCACCCCCACTGTGTAACCACCACCTCTACTCCACCAATCAACCAGGGAGACCCGGGAGGATTGCTCACACCGCTACCAGCACCCAGGAAGGGCCAGCTATACTTGCTGTTTAGATGCCTCAGCACTCCGACCGGAAGAGCAATGCCCACAAACTACTGCACGCCAGGAGCCTGCTGCTGTGTGTCAGCCACGCTGTACAAGCGAAAACCGGAAGCCCACTTCCGTTATTAAACACTTCCTGTACCAGGGCTGCACTTCCTTGAGCTACCACTGGAGGCCGCCAGACCGCAGGCTGAGAACCGCATGGTTTCACAAACAATGGACGCTGCCATTACACCCGCGCGGTCGGCCACGAACGAGCGGTGCTCTATCTTTCAATGGCGGTGACCCGCCGAACACAGCGCTCCGGACGGTCGGTGCAGAGTCGAACGGTCAGTGCAACAGTGCCGAACTGCGGACTGGGGGGAGTGGGAGGGGGAAGGGGGGGACGGAGGGTTAACCTCACAAGGGTATTACCCAAAATGTCCCTCTAATGAGCCCCCACCGGCCGGCTTACCACCAGAGCTGCCCAGACGCCCACTCCCCACGCCCTAAGGCGGCAGAGGGGTCCACTCACCAATCCTTGACGGGCGCAGCGGTAGCCACCGGAGCAGACCTACCATCCCCTAGGGGAGGCATGCTGCTGGCCAGGACCTTGGACAGGCGTTCCTAATCACTGGGCTCTAGTGGGTTTTAGCCACTGGCCGCCCGCACGGAACGGGCGCTATGTGGTGGGCACCCTGAAGGGCGTTCGCATAGTGTCGGCCGGACTGGGGAAAGATTTGGATTCAAGATATCCTCTATACCACCAGCCAGCTTCTTGCTAGCAGTCTTCATCAGATGAATCTTCAGGAGACCGCAGATCCCAAAGGGAACCAGGTCTACTCCTTGCACTAGGCAAATAAAAACTGATGTGCTGTACAGGGCAGGGGGATTATATGCTGAGGTGAGGACGGCCCCCTGGGAGAGGCCAACCTACGCTTTTGTTTGTTTTTGCCTATTCTACTCCTAGTAGGATGAGCATAACCCCATGTGTCATAAGAAGACTGCGTCTGTCAGTGAACTGAAGAGAAATAAAGAGCAAATGAGCATGTGCAGAGCAAGGTGAGGCAGTATTACTAGTATAGACACTTATTTTTAATGTTTCACATAACTATACCTGAAAAAGGGGCCAGCCTGAAGTGATCAAGCAAGACTAAATTTTCTGACTAAAGTTCCACTTTAAGGCTGGGTTCACACTATCCGACATAAAAACGGTCAGACTTTTGATCCTACTTTGCCCTACAATATCGGTCCTACTTCTGTCCTAATTTGGTCCTACATTCCATTCGACTTGAATGAACAAGATAAGATTTTGCTCTGACTTTGAGATAGTGACTTGTCCTTTGACCAATCAAAACAATCCCAGTGTGAGATAAATTCCTTTTACTGCTGCTGTAATCACCAAGTCGGATGTCACAAGTCAGATGGTTAGAACAAGGATCCGACTTTGATCCTACTTCAATGATATTCAATGGACTGAAGTAGGACTAAAGTCGGACCAAAGTAGTACAGGAACCTTTTTCAAAGTCGGACCGACTTGTGTCGGACCAGTTAAGACGGCTCTCATAGGAAAACATTGATTTGGTGACGTAATCCAACTTGTGCTCACAATGTCTGTCCATTTGTCGGACAGGTGTGAGCCCAGCCTAAAGTGTAGGTTCAACTTTAATAACATTTTACATAATCCCCTTAGACAATTCAGAATCCCATTGGTCTTCATTTTAAAATGCGGCTCCTGCTTTCCTTGACTTGTGCAGCTACGGGGGCCATGGGGACCTATCCACAGAAACTGCTGGCCTCTCGTTTCCTTTCTATGCTGCTGTTTACTATAAATGTGTGCCCCTTAGCAACTACTCCAGCCTGTTCAAACTGCACACATACACAGTGCACTCTCTCCTTATCGAATTGCAGTAGCTGAGCTCAGTCACTGCAACTAGAGAAGAGAGCACACTGTGCATGCACATACTTAGGATGGGCTGAGATCGTCCTGCAAACGGGAAGACAGAGTGGGATCAAGGTGCCAGCAGATTCTGCAGGGAAAGCCCCCCCACACCTGCATATGTAAAGGAAAGCATTTGCAGTATTTTAAAATGAGGGCCACTGGTATGTGATATTTATGGGATCTGGAATGGCACATGGGGATTTCTGTAAAACAGTACTAAAGATAAACTTACATTTTAAACAAATAGAGTACAACAAAAGGAATAAAGTGAAAGCGACACACTGTTTTAATAGGAACATGGGGCTGGCAAAGAGAAGAAAGCAAACACCTTTGGGTCCCATGACCTTATGGGCCCTTGAATCAGTCATAGGTGGACTCCTTGACCCCATGGACACCTTTGAGTAGTCACAGATTAAGCCACATATTTGCTAACTGAACCAAAATCATTGACTTTGAAAATACAGTGGAAACCAGTTCATTGTTAATTTATATGAACCAAAACATTTATATGAGATTTATATGAACTCTGCGTTCCACCGCGAGGAACTAGCTTGCCCGGATGTGACGCAATTACGGTTGGCCACGCCTTACGCGTTTCGTCACTCTGACGTCGTCTGTGTATAGGAAGGGGATCTAACCTTCCTCAAGCAGGTAGACCCTGCATGACTTTGCTTTTGCTCCTGGGTGTAAACTTTTTAGCATTGTTTGCATGTTTTAAACTTTTCCAAATAAACCGGAGTTCTGGATTTTAAAATACTACAATATCGGGGATACCTCTGTCGTGTGTTTTTTCCACATCCGCATCCGAGGCCAATTGAGCGGAGGGGCACCCTAGGACCCCAAGGAAGGAGCCAGCGTGGAGTGGAAGCTGATAATAGCACGCCTGGATCCGAGACCAGCTGGAAAAGACCCGATTTACCAAAGGCGCGTTACCCCTGTAGGGGTAGGGAAGATCTGGTAAGTGTGGGCACATGTGGGGAGCACGAGTGGAAGTCACCTCCTTTCGATCTTAGTGGATATAGGAAGAGCACAAAAGTCACCTCATTTTCTAACAACAGCATTTGGATGATACAAACTGTTTTCACATCGAGTCATCGTTTTTATTTAAATTCTCCTGCACGATAATACATATTGTTTTGTAAATCATTTGGACACTTATGGATCATAAATAATTTTGATAAGTTATAACTTACTTTCTTACGGACTTTTACGGACATTCACGGATTTGCACGGACTATGGAATTGGTTCATAACTTTGTTTTAGATACTTAGCACTTTATACATTTTTCCCTTGGAGTCTCTCACGGTTTGAAGAGGTAGAGGAACCCCTCTGCTTGTGATATTAAGTGCACCATTTACGGATTTTTTTACGGACTTTTACGGACAATTACGGACCAACAACCATAATCATTTATTAATCGCACACTACAAGCACATTGATACTTTGGGTCTATATTTATTACAGAAGATTTTTATAGATACAAATTATTTATTAATTTAGCACAATAAGCACACTAGCACTTTGGTTTATAATTATCACAGAGATATTTTAAGTTTTCTTTCTATAAATCACGGATGAAAACAATACATTGAAACCACTGACTTTAACACAAGATCTACCCATTAACCTGATATGTTCATCCTGTTACACATTACATAGACAGGGCCATTTCCTGTTTCCTTTCTTATATCTATCACTTCCCTCTTGGAGGGAAGGTCCTGGAGGGCAGCAGTTTTACATTTATCACCTTTTATATTCATAGTGTTTTATCCTAGCGCGGGAAATCATCTATATTTATTGTACTAAGCTTTGGGAAAATGCCCTTTACTCTGTCCTACACAGTTCCCTTAACACCGCCCAGAGACTTTCAAAACTTTTCATTGTGCTCAGGGTCCACTACACCCCTTTGCAATTGCACCGCATGGGTATCGTACAGCCCCCTCTAGGTGTGCTAGGTGTACCTCTGTGGCTGGGGACCTTATCCATCTGCTATGGAGGTGCCGCAAGCTACATCATTATTGGGTGGCGGTGACTAATACAATAAACTCCGTATTCCACATTGCAGCCCCCCTTGAACCCACCAAGTGTATTCACTTAGCCTTATTCCAGGCTCGTAAACTCATTCTGCAATTGTGGAAAATGGACAGATGCCCACCCACAAAGAGTGGGTATGTAATATGGGCCATACTCTCAAACTCTCAAGTCCCAGTAAGTTTGATAGAATATGAGGTGATTGGTTGGCGGTCCCAGGACTTGCTCCCACTGAATTGGGAATGGATAGGATCCTGGGCTAATCTGCATTCCGTTGTACTATATAAGTAGTCTATACCCTACTTAAAAAGTGACTTCTTTATTCTCCATCTCTAGTCTATAGCAGTACCTATTGTACAGGATTGCGCTTTGACTGTGCTTGCTATAATATACCGTATTATGTGCTTGCTTGACCTGGAATCTGATTGATGGCAATATGTTTTATGGTTGTATTTGTGATGTATACTTGCTTCAATTTAATAAACACTATTTCTGATTTAAAAAACAAACAAAAAAACACAATTACTTCTGTTCAGTCTTCTCAACTTCTCAGAAATAAATTGCACTAACAAGATCAAGTTAGGGAATCATATTGGTTCTAGTAATGATGGTTCATTTCTAGGATTTCTGGAGACAGAGGTAGCTGAGGAACTGGCTCGGTAAAGCTTAATAGAGCAATGGGTCCTGATAGTATTCATCCCAGAGTTCTAAGACAACTTTGAGGTATAGTTGTTGGACCATTAACAGATCTTTTTAATCAATCTCTTCTAACAGGAGAAGTTCCCCATGCCTGGTGGATAGCTAATATTGTACCTATCCACAAGAAGGTCAGCAAGGTAGAAGCTGGCCAGTGAATTAGATCAGTTGTAGTCAAGTTAATGAAATCACTCCTGAAAAGAAGGATCATTGATCACTTAAAAATACACAGCTTGCTGGACCCAAAGCAGCATGACTTTACTAAGGGCAGATCGTGCCAGACAAATCTGATTTAATTTTTTGACTAGATTACCAGTGTTTTGGACCAGGGTGGTGCTGTGGACATAGTGTATCTTGATTTCAGCAAGGCATTTGATACAGTTCCACATAATGATCTAATACAAAAGTTGTACAAGCTGGGACTTAACCCTTGAGTGATTCAGTGGATATGAAGTTAGCTAAAGAATAAAAAACAGAGAGTGGTTGTAAATGGGGTTCACTCAGAACAGAGACCAGTCACTAGTGGGGTACCACAAGGCTCTTTTCT
Organism: Glandirana rugosa; assembly: GCA_018402905.1. Lineage (NCBI taxonomy): Eukaryota > Metazoa > Chordata > Amphibia > Anura > Ranidae > Glandirana > Glandirana rugosa. The sequence goes on along the minus strand of BLSH010303093.1, from coordinate 1,015,972 downwards.
AGGTCCTGTTCTTTTAGTTATATCACTTACATAAGGGTTATATAGGTTTGTTAGGCAAGGTATGTCTTTTTGCTGATGATACAAAGGCGTGTAATAGGGTTGATATCCCTGGAGGTGTCTGTAACATGGCACATGATTTGGCATTGCTGGAAGAATGGCCAAAGCAGTGGAGACTGCAGTTCAAAGATTCTAAAATGTAAAATAATGCACCTATGGAAAAAGAATCCCTTGGAAGAGTACAACATTGGGGTTTACGGTGTTGGTCAGCACAACAGAGGAGTACTTACTTCAGATGATTGCAAAAATTAGCAAAACAAATTGAGCAAAATGTGTGGCCAGGCAGTGGGAAAAGATAAAAGAATTCTAGGAGGCATCACTAGAGGGATCACCAGCATGAGGAATGAGGTCCGAATTCCCCTATATAGATCTTTAGTGACACCTCATTTAGAATACTGTGTCTGGTTCTGGAGACCTCACTTACAAAAAGATATTAATAAGATAGCCCAGAGATGGGTAACAAAAATGGTGAAAGGTCTGGGGGATAAAACATATCAAGAACGATTTCAGGAACCCAATATGTACAGTCTGGAGGAAAGAAGGAAAAAGGGAGATGATTGAAACCTTTAAATACATCAAGGGGGTGAATAAGGTTCAGGAGGGCAGTATTTTCAATATGAAACCAAAATCAAGAACACGGGGACCTCAAACTAACTGGAGGGAAGTTCAAAACTAATCTTAAGCCCCGTACACACTGTACGAAAAATCGGCTGAAAAATAGTCCGACTTTTCTCGCCAGCGCTCAGCAGTCATATTAGATTTTATTTGGTAGTGCTTTATGTTGTCCGAATTTTCTCGCCCGATTTTGTGACGTTCAGATGTGGATCACGCTGTGATGTAATCTACGTGTGACTACCTATATAGAGGGGATCATGCGTGAACTTTTGTATCCGTTTATCGTACGACTTGTGTACATATTGAACGAAAATCAGTAGTGTTTTGACGGACGAAAAAAAAGTTTTGCTGTTTGTCACTCCTTTTTTTTTCATTCCTTGGATCGGAATCGGCTGTGGGAAGTTGTGTACACACTATACAAATATCGATCCTTAATCGAACAAAAACTTTCGCCCGATTTTCTTATAGCCCATACCCCACTTTAGAAAGTATTATTTTAATGAAAGGGTAGTTGATGCTTGGAATAAACTTCCAGCGGAGGTAGTGAGACAATCAACAGTAAATAGCTTCAAACATGATTGGGACAAACATAGATCTATACTCAGACAAAAAAGTTAAAAAAAAAAAAAAAAAAACAGACTTGATGGACAACTCGGTCTTTTTCTGCCATCACTTTTCTAGGTTTCTATAAATTATTATATAAACAAGCATCTGTTGTCTATGAGGAACTAAAAAATTCCTTAGATTACATTGTGTACATTCTGTAGCAAAGTCACAGACAAATGCCAGTAATGCTATTCTAATAATTTCTGGAACAGAAGTTACTTCAGGTCACAAAGGCAGCTAGGAGACTGGATTTTCCTATATCCATTCATGTCACCAAAATAAGCAATTATTTTCATTGCACCACCTGCAGCTACTCAAATTATTCCTTAAAGTCTAACCAGAGGTGACTGGAGCTATGCATTCGTACAGTACATTCATGTGCAGTGTATATGCTGCCATCCTGTGAGTAACTTTCGTATTACACCTTAACACTTAAAGGGTATGAAAACCTAGCATTTCACATTCCTGATATGTCCAAGCCCAAGGTATCTTAATTCAGTAATCAGACATGGTTCTAATGAATAGAATGAAAGTACAGTCCAGTGTATAATTCAGCATATATTTCGTGACTTCCACCCGCATGCGATGTTGGCCACCACCAGGAAGAATATAGATGGGTGCTCTTACCGGAAGGTAAGTCCTGCCGCCTCACTGTCCGCCAGGAAAGTTCTGGATACCGCCGGGCACTTACTACAGCTGTCGAGGAGAGGCGCACACAGAGCGGCTGTATACTGTATTCTGGTTTCAACATTTGGAATCCTTATCAGGTCATTGATGTGGGTTCCCCGTCTCATGGAAAGTTGTGACGTTTTACCTGTGGCGGATGTTATGAAGCTTCCTGATGACAACTGGTATTGAGTGTTGACACGCTTGGTTCCAATTGCCTTCCGGTAAGAGTACCCATCTATATTCTTCCTGGTGGTGGCCAACATCGCATGCGGGTGGAAGACACGAAATATATGCTGAATTATACACTGGACTGTACTTTCATTCTATTCATTAGAACCATGTCTGATTACTGAATTAAGATACCTTGGACTTTGGATTAACACTAGCGCCGCATTTTCCTACTTTATCTTGTCCACAATTTGGTTATTATTGTCGTGCTGGCTGCTATATGGTTTTTTTCTCCTTATTATTGGTAGCGCAGTATTGTTTATTTAATTTACATTCCTGATATGTGCCTGCTGTACCATGTACTTGTATGAGAAAGTATCCTGATCTCTTTGTATCGCTTCCTTTGTGTGAAATACCCGGTGTTCCTGCCAGTCCCTCTGCTTTCCTATTAGAAACTGACCACACTAAGCAGGAGAGCACACATGGTGAGTTTTCTAGCTGTGCTGGGAACTCAATGTGCTCCCTCCTCCAATAATCAGACTTGTCCTGACACCCCTCCCCTGCACAATCTTTCACTGGGAAGCTCAGAGTGCTGCTGCTTCTCCTCCTCTCCCAGCTCTTATGCAGCTGAGAACAGAGGGATGTGATCGCTTCTAAAAAAGGGAAAAAAAGTATTTA
>BLSH010303093.1:954100-1010528 GCA_018402905.1 Glandirana rugosa | reverse complement strand
TAATTTTCCCTAATGGGTTATATTATAAATATTTCGAAGTTTGTTGAATATTGGTATGTATTATCCGAATCGAGATCGTCGAGTCCAGATGGATTTGGTGGTATATAGTATTTAGCATAAGTAAGTCGAGATTCGACTTATTGGTAGTGAAAGAATTATTTTAACGTTGTCATTAATTATACTCTTAATAATTCCGTCCTCTCTCCTTCCGACCTACTACGAGACTGAGTTCACCGGCTGTCCCTAGGTAACTGTCTGATAAATTTCCCCTGAAGTGTACGACAGACGCCTCTTTCGATTTACAAATAACCAATCTTTAGGACAGAGGACTTACATGGTTATTCAGCTTAGAGCTGAATGAATACGATTTATGATATATGGTGGTTTAGGTAGACCTGAGCTGCTAGAGCTAAGCCTATTATGTATGGTTATAAGTTGTTTGAAGCTTTATAAATATTATATTGGGTAATCCCTTTTAATAATTAACCTTTGCAAGCCCAATAAACTCGTTAAAAGTTATTTTATGTATATGCTTCTTATTTTCTGCGTTTCTTCCAATGATTGCTACAGAGTTAGACTTACCGGTAACTCTGTTTCTGGGAGTCGTCCAAGACAGCACTAGAGAGAAAGGCTCCTCCTCCGAAGGCAGGAAACACATCACCATCAGACTTTAACTGTCGCATCCACTCTTCCTCAGTCTTTACCCGAGAAATCCCCCAGGAAATAACGGTTTCTGCAAGAAACAAAAACACTCGTTCAAAGTTATAACAGCATATAGGGAGGGAATCCCTGCTGTCCTGGACGACTCCTAGAAACAGAGTTACCGGTAAGTCTAACTCTGGTTTTCTCTAATCGTCTGTCCAGGACAGCACTAGAGAGGATCAACAAGAACTTACCGGAGTGGGGGGGGGGGGGGGGGCTACCGCCTGAAGGACCTTTCTCTCAAACGCCTGGTCTTGTGCAGAGATAAGGTCCAGCCTATAATGTTTGATAAATGTTGAGTAGCTCGACCATGTTGCCGCCTGATAGATCTGTTCCGGCGTTGCTCCAGCTCGCTCAGCCCATGAAGCAGATAACACCTGAGTGGAATGGGCGATGGGGGAAAAGGACACTCGTTTCCCAAGGCTTTGTATGCCTCCATAATAGCTTGCTTTATCCAACGAGCGATTGTGTTTTTTGAAGCTTGGAATCCCGTTTTTTGCCAGCGTACAGTACAAAAAGGGCATTTGATTTCCTAAATTCTTTGGATACTTCAAGGTATCGCAAGACAAAAGCTCTTACATCTAACTGGTGAAACTCTGCCTCTTTCTGATTAGTTGGTGATGCTGAGAAAGAAGGCAGAATGATCTCGAGACCCATTATACTTAGACGCCACTTTGGGTAGGAACCCCGGGTCCGTTCACAACACCAGCCTGTCATCAAAAAACTGAAAGAAGGGCTCTTTTATAGAGAGCGCCTGCAGTTCACTCACCCATCTAGCCATCGTAATGGCTACCAAAAATGCTGCCTTGAGAGTAATCAATCTCAGAGACAGACCTCCCCCCAGGGATAGTGCTATCCATCCTTGTAGCACTATCAACAGGTCCCATTTAGGGAGGAACAGGTCTAATTCTTGCCAGCCCCTTAAAGAACCTGCTGATCAGCGGGTTTAAAGCCAGAGGCTGTTCCAAAAAAAACTGACAGGGCTGCTACTTGCACATTTAAAGTACTAATGGCGAGCCCTTGATCCGCACCTTCCTGTAAAAATTCCAGGACGGCTGGGATTCCTGCTGCCATCTTCTTGGCGTTTAGGTAAATCCAAAAAAAACTTTTCAATACTTGGAATAAATGGCTTGGGTTACCGGTTTCCTACTAGACAGGATAGTGTTAACCACTCCATCTGAGAGCCCCTTTGCTTTCAGAAGGCTTTCTGCAGATACCAAATTCAGGCTCCGGATCTATGACATCAGAACCGGTCCTTGAAAAAGTAGGTCTTCCCTTCTGGGCAATATTAGGGGAGGTTCTACTGCTAGGCGCAGCAGCATGGAGAACCATGGTCTCCGTGGCCAATATGGGACCACTAGAATCATGTTGGTGCTCTCCTGTAGAAATTTTATTATTACTCTGAGAATGAGTTTGAACAGAGGAAAGGCATAAGATAGGTTGTATGGTCACACTTGTGCCAGAGCAGCTATTCCCTGAGCCCCTGCGTCTCTTTCCAGCGAGAAGTATCTCGGGAGTTTGGCATTCGCTCTGCTGGCAAATAGGTCCACCTCTGGGCGACCCCATTTTTCCATCAACTGCTGAAAGACTTCTTCATTCAGCGACCATTCGGCTTCCAGAATCGGACGCCGACTCAAGAAAACTGCCAGCTGGTTGTCCACACCCCTGAGGTGGACTGCCGAGATTGACTCCAAGTTCTTGGTTCACCGAAACATGAGGTTTGCCATGCGAATCAGAGACGGGCACCTTGTGCCCCCCCTGCTTGTTGATATAGGATACTGCCACTATACTGTCTGAGAGAACTTGTATGTGGTGTCCTCTTAGGTCTTTGGAAAAAAAACCCTCAAGGCTTCCCAAATTGCCCGCAGTTCCCTCCAATTCGCTGACCTTTTGGATTCTGAGTTGGACCAGCGACCCTGTGCCACCTTGAGACCCCAGTGGGCCCCCCAGCCCCAGGCGCTGGCATCTGTGGTGATCCGAATGGATACTGGAATGACCCAAGGAAGGCCCCGGACCAGGTTCGTCTCGTCCCTCCACCACCCCAACAACCTTTTTGCCTCTGCGGATAGGCGGAAGGTTTTGTCCAGAGACCCCTGGGTCCCATCCCAGTGCCTCAGGATCTCTGCCTGTAGGCACCTGCAGTGGGCCATAGCCCACAGAACTGCTGCGATCGTTGCCTGTAGGAGACCCAATCCTAACATGCCTGTCCGAACTGACAGAGCCAGGTTGGTTTGGAAAGATGCAGCCGTGGCCTTCACCTTCTCTACCTTTTCTTCTGAGGTAGACCTTTTGCTCTACTGAGTTCACTATGAATCCCGGATAGCGAATAGTCTGAGATGGCGTCAGATTTGATTTTTCTCTGTTCAGCAGACATCCCAGGCTTTCCGGGAAGGTGACAGCTGAACACAGGTCCCTTTGTCACTGGTGCTCAGAGGGGGCAAAAAATAAAAGGTTGTCTAAGTAAGGGATGACCACTATCCCCCTTAGCCGGAGAGGGGCCATGCCTCCGCCAGGACTTTTGTGAAAATCTTGGGGGAAGACGACTGGCCGAATGGCAGTGCCCTGAATTGTAGATGGTGAACTTCTTTTCCCCATCTGATCGCGATTCTCAGTAGTTTTTGTGATTCCTCGTGGATGGGTACGTGTAAGTAAGCATCCCTCAGGTCGAGGGACGCCAAAAACAATCTGGGGGGAGAATAGCTTTCACGGTCCAGATCGTCTCCATCCTGAATCTTTTGTAAACTACCCATTCGTTCAGGGCTTTTAGGTTTATTATAAGGCGGTACTTGCCAGACGGTTTTCGTACCACGAAAACATGAGAGTAAAAACCCCCGGTTTATCTCTTCTCGAGATACCGGAATCAACACTCGCTGGTCTAGCAGGTAGGCAATTTGTGCCCGTTGGGCCAACGCCTTTTGGAGGTCCCTGGGAGGGGAAGTCACTAACACCCTCGTGGGCGGTGACCCTTTTAGGGGACTCCGATAACCCTCCCGGATAATCCCCTGAATAAAGTTGCTTGGGGTAATCTTTTCCCACTGTGGGAGGTACCTCCCCAACCTCCCTCCCTCTGGGATGGAGTCACTGAGACTTTTGGGATTTTTTAGGAGAGGAAAGGAGGACGCTCCTCCTTTGCTTCCCTTTCCCCCACTGCCTCTTTGTGGTTGCCCCCTTAGAGGTCTCTCCCTGAGCCTTTGAGGACGAAAAAACCGTCTTGCCAGAGTTTTTTTTTTTTTTTAACTGGAAAGACTTTTTTCTTCTCGGCTGTTCGGTCTAGGACTTTGTCCAGGTCCTGACCGAACAAAAGGTCCCCCTCAAAAGGGATGCTGCAGAGCCTAATTTTGGAGGCTGGGTCCTCTGACCAGGATTTCAGCCATAAGGCCCTACGCAAAGAATTGACAAGTGCTGCAGTTTTTCGGACAGTTTTACCGCTTCTGCTGAAGCGTCTGCCATGTAACCGGCCGCTCTTTCCAGCATGGGCAGGGAGTCTAGTATACCCTTGCATGAGGTACCCCCTCCTAGATGTGACCTTAGTTTATCTAGCCAGACTTCGATGTTCCTGGTTACTAGAGTCGTGGCCATGGTTAGCTTAATGCTAGCCATTACCACCTCCCAGGACCACTTCAGCATAACCTCCATCCTTTTGTCCATGGACTCCTTGAGATCACCCATGTCCTCAAAGGCAAGGTCTGTTGACTTTGCACACTGAGAGAAAGCTGCATCGAGTTTTGCAAATTTGTTTCATATACAGGAGGGATCTTCACTAAAAGGATATCTCCTCTTCAGACTTTTAGGAAAGAAGAGCTTTTTCTCGGGCTCTGACCATTCTTTCTTGATGGCGTCTGAAAGTGCGCTATGGACTGGAAAGACCCTGCCTTGTTCCTCCTTCAAGGTTTGGTACTTTTGGTCATGCATAGATAGTTCTGCCTGCTCTTCTTTCATCTCCAAGGTTTCATAAATCACACCCAACAAGGACTCTACTTCCTCCAGCGAGAGCTTGTATCTGGGTGACCTTGATTCCTGGTCTGGAGTGCCCCTAGAGGAAGATGTTACACCTGTTTCCTCATCCTCCCCTGGTGGAGAAACAGGGGGTGCTTCTGCTGGCTGTTTTGGGGTTTCCAGGCCTGACAGCATAGAACTAATTGCCCTCATCTCCTTCTGGACTCCAGAGATCAAATCCTTGCAAGTTCCCGTCACCTCTTTGTACACCAGCTTGTCTATGCATGGCTTGCAAAGTGGCTTACTCCATCCTTCTTAAGGGTCCTTTCACACATACGGACCGTTTGTCCGTTTTTCATCCATCCGTTGACGGATGAAAAATGGACATTAATGCAACTCTATGGAAAAACTGATGACAACTGATGATCAGCTATTTTCATCAGTTTTCATCCGCTTCCGTCAGCATCCGTTTTTTTGAACGGATGAAAGTCCTATTTTTCATCCGTCAAAAAAACGGATCGGACGAAAAACGGATGTAAACTGACGAACGGTCAGTTTTTCATCCGTTTTTGCATTGGTAGTGAATGTAAAAAAAAACTGATGAAAAACTGATGACCACTGATGAAAAACGGATGAAAAAACTGATGAAAAACTGATGACAACTGATGAAAAACGGATGAAAAAAACGGATGAAAAACTGATGACAACTGATGAAAAACGGATGAAAAAACGGATGAAAAACTGATGAACTGATGAACTGATAAACTGATGAACTGATGAACGGTCCGTGTGTGTGAAAGGACCCTTAAGCTTAGTAGCACAGGACGGGCACCTTTTATCTCCCCCCCCCCCCAACTTTTCTGCTTCTTTAAGCTGAAGCTAAGGAGTGGGAAGAAAAAAAAAAAAAAATAGAGGGAAAGGGAGCTGCTGTCAAAAACCTGGTGCACACATAAGGTTACCATCACCTCACCACCGTGCGTCCCTTCTCCCTCAGCCGGGCTCCGGACTTACAGGCCTTTGCCAGGGTCCGGTGCCAATATACAGGGGGTGGGTGGAGGGTCCCTGGAGCGTTCCTAACCCACTGCACTGGCCAGTCATACCCTCCTCCGCCTCCCCCTTCCAGCCTGGTAGGTCTACCACCTCTGTGCTTGCCTACCTGAGCTGGAGCCGCGCCACTGTCACCTTCGCTGGGCTTCTCGTCCTCCTGAAACATCGCCGCAGCCCTCCTGGGCCGTTGCACTGGCTCTTTGGAAAAAATCACAGGGAGCTGAGTGCCCTGTTTCTGCGGCCGGTGTCTGTTTAAAAAGACCGCCCATGTTTCGGCGCCCATGCTCCTTGCGTGACCGGAACTGGAAATGACACGGCGGAACCTTGCCTTCCTCCAGTGTTAGTGGCTGGAAACTCACGGCCCGCCCGCTCCCCGTCCATTATGGTGTCCCTCTGCAGGGAGATATGCATGGAGCATCAGTCCTCCCTGGACTTCTGCTGGAGAAAAGTGCCGGTCTGCAGCCCTCCTCTGGAGCCCGACCGGGGGCTCCAAGCACCGCACAGGTACTAACCTCTCCCTCCTTCCAAGCCTCCTTGGCCCCCCAGGGGGAGATGAGCTGCATCCTGCCTCCTCCTCCAGGGAGGAAACACAAAAGACTGAGGAAGAGTGGATGCGACCGCCCTTTAAAGTCTGATGGTGATGTGTTTCCTGCCTTCGGAGGAGGAGCCTTTCTCTCTAGTGTGGTCCTGGACAGACCACTAGAGAAAAGAGGTTTCTTTAGAGGCTCTGCCTGCAAGTTTATCTATGCTTGGCTTTGTTGTCTTTTACATCATTCATAATCTTACTTTCTCTAGAATATCTACTGGTATTCATACAACCCATTTCTATTTCTAACAAATCTGAATGGTCCTTATTGGTTCCTAAAAGTGATATTACTGTTAGTGCCATTATACAGCCACAAAAACAGGACTTTGGATCATAAGTTAATTCTCTCTGTGTTTTTGGGTAACTGAGCGGTTTACATTTTTGTATAATTCAACCAAATCTGTAGACTGTATTGTGTGTGGACATACCTGAGCTATTAGCGTTTTCACAGTAAGAAGTCTTCCATGAAATGCAGCATCATGTAGTGGAGATCGGTCTGCCCAAGAACCTAAGGAAATATTCTTTGTGAAAATCACATTGTCCAGATCTTTATAGCCATATACTGTGAGTTTACACTGGTCAGTTTTTTACTATCGTACAGTAAAATCTGGAGAAATATTGTCAAGTCCACAGGAACAAATAACATTGTAATTTAATTGTTTTGTTCAAAATTCAAGTCCTTGGCCATTAAACCTTTGGTGATGCCTGACACCATGATTGCTACATACGTAAAGTTGTTGTGAAGGTAAAGAAATAAGCCAGCCCCTCTGTCCTATCAATCTGTCCTACACTGTGTAAATGTTTGTATAAAACAATTCCTGTAAATACCTTATCTCCTATCCTTTATGGCCACACTCCTCCTCCGATCTAAGGGCAACATTGGGAGGGGCTGAGAACCCCCTCTGACATCAGCTGGGGAGGTCACATGACCACTGTGCTGGCCACTCAGCCCCTCCCGCTGTCAGAGGTCACGTGACCGGCCATAAAAGATCTGATATAGGTATTTACAGGCATTGTTTTATAAAACCATTTTACACAGTGTAGGATGTGTTGTAGGGACTGGCAGTAATGTTTCTTTACTCTACTGCCAGCTACTAATAGCGGCAGGAGGGGGTGGCGGAGATGGCACACACACACAGGTGTTGACAGGCAGGGAGGGAGGGGGAGAGGGGAATGTAGCGGGATGACGGAGGCATGTAACCTGACCACGGTATCATGGATCAACAGCCATGATTTCTGTGGTCAGCACAATAAGGGGGACTCAGAACAGGCGGGATCAACCTTGTTTTTTACAGCTTAAAGCAGGACAGATTAGAAGGCACAAGCAATGTGCTGTTTAATCTGCTATAAGGGAACAGGATCTCTTTTTTTTTTTTCTTATTACAACCTCTTTAACATGAGTGATACAAAATAAAATGTATTGCCTTTGAATACCTTGACATGACATGATCAGGTCATCAATACAATCATACTTTAAATCACCATGGGCCACATTTTTAAAGTGTCTGATAAAAGAACTGCTTGTGTTGCCCAGCATCCAGTTAGTCAATTCTGCCCTCAAGAAAAACGTTTTAAATCTGACTAGTTCACAAAAGATAACACAGTGTATACTATATCTCTCACGACACCATGCTGCAAAATATCTAAAAAAAAAACAAAAAAAACACAACAACCCTTAAACCATCATCATAAAATCAAAATAACATTTTCTCCTCAGCCTCCTTAGTGCAGTAGTATTAGTAAAACAAGCAATCAGTAAAGTTCATAGATTTCGGAGGCGCTGGATATTAAAGTGTCTCTATACTATAAGTGTCAAACCTATGAGATCAGTAGTGAAAAAGACCCAGAGTGCAGATCTCTCATTTCAGTTGATCACCCAAAGTCCTCCACCATTCCCCCATGTGAGTTACATGCCTCACATATAAATGATCGTCAAAATCACACCTTCAGATGTTCCATCCAGTACATTGGTATTTCTTTGTAAGATAAGCTTTATTATAAGCTTACCTGTAGGTAAAAATCAAAATGAGGGTTTACAACCACGTTAATTATAGTATGTGCTCTACATGTCCAGTGGCATCAGAATGCAAATGAATATTGCCAAGTGTAGGAAATACAACTACAAGGTGTGGGTTTGACTGATTTTGTCCAATGATCGGCAGCTGTTTAGCTGCTCTGCATTTGTAATTCTACTATAAGGTTAGTAAACAAATGTAAGAACATACCTCCCTGGAAGGCGTGACAGATATGATCGCCATAAAGTGCATTTCTCAATGCCCACGGTAGTGAAGTTAGTCCTTGCCTTTCTGAGGCCTCTGTAGCAGCATGAAGAACCATCTGTGTGTGTGCAGACATCACATAGCTAGTGTAATGACTAAACAACATCACATGACTGGGATCAGTGGCCACCTTACAGCAGTACCGCTATCAAATCTCCACACTAGAGCCAGAAGCAGCAATGCTACAAACACTGTTTAGACATTGGAATTACTCTGCAGGATTTCGGGTTACTATGCAAATACTGATTCGACTAGTTGCTGATCTCTTATGCATTACATATGTTTGAATATATACACACACATTCGTATACAGATCCTGCTGCAATTTCAATAATGTAAAAAAATTAAAAAAAACATAAAGATGATCACTGTCAAACCTGTGTTTATATGCATTTAGAGGACATTTCTAAACACATATAAATGCATCCTTATCAAACATGGTTAACAAAGTGCAGGACTGTTTTTGGTGGTCTACCCCCATATCCTCTAAAATTGTAAATCTGACTTCTTAAAGTGGTTGTCTACCCAATTTTTGTACTTTTACCTACAGGTAAGCCTATAATAAGGCTTACCTGTAGGTAAAAGGAATATCCCCTAAACCTGCACGGTTTAGGAGATATTCCCTCTCTAAGATGTTGCGGCGTTACGGCGCATGCGCCATGTATGTCCAGGCAAAGGCCCGGCAATAGAGCCGGACCTTGAGGGAAAGACGGGTCCCGCACGCATGCGTGGGAGTGATGTCTCGCGGCTCCGGCTAGTTACAGCGCCAGAGCCGCGTACCCAGAAGCAAGATCCAAGGGAAGATGTCCGCTCCCTCAGAGTGGACCGGGCAGCCCAGTCGGATCTTCGTTCCAAGGTGAGTATTTCATAATGAGCTAGTACTAGTAGCATATTAGCTCATTATGCTATTGTCTTGCAGATTTTTATTTATTTATTTATTTTTAAATGGGTAGACAACCGCTTTAACTTAGACTATTAGAGCCATATATTTAAAGTGTTAAACATAAATTAAATATTTGCGCTAAAGTGTTTGTAAAAGCAGCAACTATCATGTGATAATAAACCATGTGACATAACATATAAAATAAAGTTGTGCTAAAGTGATTATATCTAAATAAATATAAACATCAATCCAAATGATGAAAAGCAAAAAACCAAAACATAAAAAAAAAACACCTGAAGTGATAAGATATCAATCCGAGGTCATGACCTCAAATTAAATAAATCAATCCTTATTCAAAAAAAGGGAAAAATAAATGTAAGTGTCCTTTGAAACAAAACACGATCCCAAATGAGTCCCAAAGGTCCCTTATAGTGAATAAAGCAGAGTCTTCAGAGTATGTTGAAATAGCACTCAGGCATAGTATTCCATCACCAAGGCACACACACCCGATGTGTTTAAAGATGGTTGGGTACTCTTACCAGAAATCCAGGACTCACTATTCCTAGTGGGTCAAAAACGCAGGCAGAAATAACCTTCTGCTGGTATAAGTCTGTGGATGGCTGGTATAGATGTATTCCCTCCTCTCCTCCTCTTACTTCCGGCAATACACCGATGCTGTCTCCCAGTATTTAGCGGGATGCCCAAACGGAGTCTCGGTGTCCCCCAGAGCAAGAAAAGAGGGACCGATAGTGTGATATCGTTTTAAAATGCAAATTTATTAAAAGGTGTAAACATACTCACAAACATATGATAAAAAACAGCGTGAGGTAAAATAGCCGGCTCTCGCTACAGATCATGGACATCGCCCGCTATTTTACCTCACGCTGTTTTTTATCATATGTTTGTGAGTATGTTTACACCTTTTAATAAATTTGCATTTTAAAACGATATCACACTATCGGTCCCTCTTTTCTTGCTCTGGGGGACACCGAGACTCCGTTTACTTTCATCTTTTGTAGCTGTGCTTGTGTGGCCAGTTGTGGTCTCCTTGTCCCCTCTGTGTGGTTCAGTGTCCGACTTACCTCCCCCTATGGTCTTAGTTGGGGGATTGGTATCCAGATCTTTTGCATGACATCGTCTCAGAAGCTAGGGGTTGTGTTGTGGTAAGCCTTATAACGTTTTATTTTTATTTAATCTGCTAGGTTCAATCTATGATTATGTTTGTACTGTCAAAATTCTCTCTCAACTTTTTAGCAGTGCCCCTGATGAAGCAGTTGTGGACTCTGAAACACACTGGAACTCACCAGAGGGATACACCATTATTCAAGCATCTGTATTGATTTTAATATTTGATGTCTAATTACATCTGTATTTTTTATGCAGTGGTTATGCAATATTCCACAGTTTGTTACAAATAGAATTGAATAAATACATAGTTTTATTTGTGTTGTGATTTCAGTATGGTAGCTTAAAATCTCTATTTTTGAAGGTGATCCTTCATATTTTTTTTTCACACAATTTTTTATTTTACCGGTGCCACTCACACTGAGTCTTTACCTGGGTTAGGTTGTTTGTTTAGCTGCATTTGGAGAACACTGAATTCTATTCATCCAGAATCTGATTAGATATGTAGATATTCGCCAGCACACCACGGATCAACTATTTCGTCCAAACGTATTTTTATTCAAGAAAGATCACATCACAAAATGGCGGAGCCACGCAGGACCCCTTCGTCAGGCATGTGATATCACATGCCTGATGAAGGGGTCCTGCGTGGCTCCAGAACGTTGCTCTACACCAGTCTGTGATGTGATCTTTCTTGAACAAAAAACTGCTTGGACGAAACTGATGATCCTTGGTGTGCTGGCGAATATCTACATATTGTATAGGTTCCAGTGTCCAGCTGGCGGTCGCTACAGCACCCAGGACCTTAAAAGCTTATTCCAGGAACGTGTATGATGGGAATATGGACTGCAGAATCTGATCAGACCCAAAAAAGCAACTAAACACAGTGAAAACATGTAAACGCATCTAAGCATGGCTTAACGCAGGATCATCTAAGTACAGGAAAAAGTGAAGTGGAAGGCATAAAAGTTGTTCTCACTTACCGGAACACTAAAAAAGCTAAACGCAGCAGTGTCACTGTGAATGAGGCCTCCCTATAACTTTTGAAGGAGCAGGTCACATGTACTCATAACAGAAATAAAACTTTTACTTGGGGTGGCTGATTAAACTTCTGATGTGACAGCCAGGCCCACTACAAATGTTGTTATTAACACATGCTGGGGGGGATTTACTAAAACGGGAACATGCATAATCTGGTGCAGCTCTGCAGAGAAACCAATCAGCTTCCAGGTTTCATCATCAAAGCTTAATTGAACAGAATGAAGTTAGAAGCTGACTGGCTACCATGCACAGCTGCACCAGATTCTGAGTGCTCCACGTTTAGGCCCCATTCCCACAGGGGCGACTGTCGCTCCGACTTGAGTAGCCTCAAGTCGCTCCAGGTCGCTTGACATCTGAAATCCCATTGAAATGAATGGGAGCCGTCTTAATGTACGCTACTAAGTCGCTCCGACTTCAGAAAAAAGTTCCTGCACGACTCAAGGCACATTCTATCCGACTCGTGTCCATAGAAATAAATGGAAGTCGCCTCCAAGTCGGATCCCCATGTTAATGCAAGTGACTTTACAGTGAAAAGAATAGAATTTATGTTTGGGGAAAGCCCCTCCCTCCCTTCTCTGATTGGCCACAGGCAAAGTCGCCTGGCATAAGTTGCATTGTAAGTCGCGCTGAAAGTCGCGCTGCAATTGCCTAGCAAAGTTGCGCCAAGTCGGATCGCCCCTGTGTGAATGGGGCCTTAGTAACTCAAGCCCACTGAGTGCTTCCGGTTAGTATGCATGCTCCATAATGCAGCATGCCTGTAGAAGCCGGCCCAAGAACCAAAGTACCATATTTAATCCAACAGTGACATGCTATAAATTGACAAAATAACAATTACCAATAAACAATTTTCATGATACATCGACCATCAAGACCTATTTATATTTCCAGCATCAGTTTAATCTGTATATCACACCATTCTGGTCACTCAGTTTTGATAGATGCAGTACAGGTAAAGCTGAACTCCAGGCCGATAATAAAAAGCAACACTTGATGTGGTTATGCATCCGGCCCTTGGGACACTATTCTTCCCATTGATGCCAATAATGGGGCAACATTTCTCCCACTGCACCAACAATGGGGGACTCTTCCTACCACTTTCACCAACAATGGGGCACTATTACTCCCGCTGATTCCAACAATAGGGCAGTAATCCTCCCATTAAAACCAATGATGTGGCATTGCTTACTCCCACTGACGGCAGGGCATTTTCTACTCCAGCAGTCACAGTCTGGCCCCCCTTAAGCCTGAAGGACAGTAAACTGGCCCATTGTTTAGAAAGTTTGGATACCCCTGCTCTAAATAATTTTTACTGTGCCATATGTATATCCCCATATGGCTGCCTTTGCAGCTTGGGTGGGATGGATAGAAATGTGGCTCAACTGCCTGTTTTTACCATCCCCTAGCTGCAAGTGGAGACTAGACTTTACAGAGTGGGTTTTTGGGTAAGGCATAGCCTGTGACCTCTACCGTGCGCTCAGGCTTAAGCTACCAACTGCCAGGCCTGAATACTCCAAGTAGGAGTGACAGTACCTTTCACCCACACAAGAAAGCTACAGCAAGGGGGGAGAGCTCACCTAGGATGGACTCAAGCAGCAGGCAGACAGCAACAAGGAACATGCTAACAGAAGGAGATAGCAGAGGGATATAGGTTCAGGCCACAAACTGGGGACAGGGTGATGAACAAGCTGCATTGCTAAAAGCGGAGGTCTAAATACGATTTCTTTATTAGATAGTTACATTAGTCCAGCTTGGACCAATGTAAAGATGTATTTCTCATACCTGAGCGATCTCTGTGGAACCTGCAAATCACTGTAGTAGTTGGACCTACTACAGTGTTAGCATTGATCTTTGGGGTCCTGTGCTGGCTTCCCTTCTGCTTTGTAACCACATGGGGTTGCTGGCTTTGCACTGCCACCATTTACAGAACACTTTGTTGTTTTTTTTCTAATTAATGCATGGTGTTCTCTGATTGGATGAGGTGGAAAGAGGGATGACACCACAATCTTGTACTCATTAAAAAAAATATAAGTTGTTCTGTGAATGCCAGCAGTGAAGAGTGAGGGACCCCCTGTAGTCACTATGCAGTAGGAAAGCCAGCACAGGACTCGGAAGATCGATACGATTACTAAAGTAGCACCAACTACAACAGTGATTTACCGCTTCCACAGTGATCATTCACGTATAATATACTATATACATACTTACATGTAATAAAAATCATCAAGTTCAATTTTAAAGTGGAGTTCCAACCAAAAGGGGAAGCTCCGCGAGTCTGCCTCCCCCCCTCCGATGCCACATTTGGCACCTTTTGAGGGGGAGCAGGTACCTGGTTTTGACAGGTACCCGCTCCCACTTCCGTCCGAGTTTGCCGCGGTCAACTCAGCAGGAAGTTCACCTCCCCTCCTCCTTCCTACACAGCCGGCCCATTCCCAGAGCGTATCGCGGTTCACACATGCGCAGTAGGGAACCAACAGTGAAGCCCTGAGTGGAGATGGCAGTGGCAACACCCGATAGCCGATTGGTGAGGACACAAGTGGATTCCTGGACAAATTTTTCTGAAGAAGCCTGGAGCTTCTCTTTAACTACCATTGAGACAATTCATGCTACCAGGATGTACTACATGGCAGAGCTGCATAAATATCAAGCTTGGATGGACAGAAATACAGCTCCCATAGGTCAGTTGTATATGTAGCTGTGTGCCTGGAGTTCAGCTTTCAATTCGTTTCCTTTTTATTCTCAAGCCCTGTTCATACCTATGCAATATATTGCATGCCTTACTTTGGAACTCCAGCGAACCATGGTAAGAGCCATCATCTACAAATGGAAAAAACTTGGAACAGTGGTGAACCTTCCCATGAGTGGCCAGCCTACCAAAATTATTCCAAGAGCACAAAGGCGAAAGGTATTAAAAGAGCCCAGGACAACAACTAAAAGAACTGCAGGCCTCACTTAATGTCAGTGATTATGATTCAACAATAAGAGACAGACTGGGCAAAAATGGCATCCATGGGAGAGTTCCAAGGCGAAAGCAATTGCTGACCAAAAAGAACACAAAGGCTTGTCTCACATTTGCCAAAAAACATCTTGATTATCCTGAAGACTTTTGGGCAAATATTCTGTAGACTGATGAGACAAAAGTTGAACTTTTTGGCAGGTGTGCACCTTGTTACATCTGGCATAAAACTAACAAAGCATTTCATAAAAAGAACATCATACCAACAGTCAAACATGGTGGTTGGTAGTGTGATGGTCTGGGGCTGCTTTGCAGCTTCAGGACCTGAACGACTTGCCATAATTGATGGAACCATTAATTCTGCGCTCTACCTCTGAATGGCACAAAATCAAGGTTTTGGAGTGGCCTAGTCAAAGTCCGGACTTAAAGCCTGCACAGAGTCCTGACATCAACATGATAGAACACCTTTGGGATGAATTAGAGCGGAGACTGCAAGTCAGGCCTTCTCATCAACATGATTCAGTGCCTGACCTTACAAATGCGCTTCTGGAAGAATGGTCAAACATTCCCATAGACACACTCCTAAACCTTGTTGACAGCTTTCCCAGAAGAATTGAAGCTGTTATAGCTACAAAAGGGTGAGCCAACTCAATATTGAATCCTACGGACTAAGACTGGGATGTCATTAAAGTTCATGTGTGTGTAAAGGCAGGCGTCCCAATACTTTTGGTTATATAGTGCATGTGCAATAGTCCTTTGCAACATGATTGTACAGGATGTGACATCTTGGTAAACAAGCTTTTGCTACATTGCAGGCCCACATTACCTAGACTCACCATTAGTCATATTAATGTATGTGTTATAATAAACACTCACACGGAAGCATAGCACACCATTAATGATGTTAACAATGTATATTTACTAGACGGCCTATTGCAAACTGCTATGGATGGCATTATGGTTTATATAATTTTAATATTATACAGAAGCATGTTACCTTGTACTATTCCATAGATCTCCTCTGCTATTCTGGCAGCCTCCTTCCGATTGCCTCGCACAATGTAAAAATGCGTGAGCACACACAAGGACACCTTGATTAAAAGTTTAAAACAGAACAGGGCAAATATTGCCACATAGATATTAGCAAGAGCCAGGAACACAGAACTGGCCTCCATTGTAGCCAACGGCCCAGCTAAACAGCTTGTAGTGTAGCAGTCTATTTTTGGCATCTCTGAAAGTCTATTTTAGAACTTTCCACTCTCTGACTGCACAGAACGGTTCTCACTGTCCAGTAAAAGGAAACCTAAATGTAAATAAATGGTATTCGATGAGACTCAACCCTGTCAGGATCCTAAGTGTCAATCTATTGTTCTGGGGCCCCAAAAAGACCAGATTTAAAAACACAACTCAAATAGTAGAAGACAGGCATACGCAATCAGGGTTCTGTGGAAAGGTTCCTCCAGAGGTTGATAGGGGTTCCTTGAGTTGTGATGGATTAACCTCCCATCTGATGGCACCTGCATAGCTTTAGGGCCGATGCCACCTGCACGAGGCATTAGCAGGAAATCCATGATCTTTTTAGCTGTCTGCAAGGGTGGCATTCCTCCTACTGATTACCAATGTAAGGGTTATTTCTGCCACTGGCCTCCCAACTAATTGGGTTTAGTAAGGCTGCCCCCCTCCCCAGACCTGAAAATTATTTTAGGTGGTCTATCCAAAGTTGAGGATAGGATGGCTGGTACAGGATATCAACAATTATTGTGGGACCAACAGTTTTAAAGCCTAACTCTGGGCAAAACTTTCCTGTTCATTTTAGATGGACTGGGGGAGAGGTTGCAACCTCTATGGACTCCACGTACTACCTACCCTGCAAGTATGAAAAAAAGGGACAATCTGAAAGAAAAAAAAAGCCGCCAGACAAAGAAAAAAAAAAGAGAGGTATCACAAAATAAATAAAATGGGGGTGGGGGGAGATAAAAAGGGAAGAAGAGAGGCACCGTGTGAGTGCGTGTGTGTGTGGGGGGGGGGGCGGCAAACCCCCATGACCGGATCCCAGAGTTGGTTTTACAGTTAGTTAAACCTTTGTAGATTATTTGAAGCTTTCCTACATTCCCCCCACGCAATCTCTGCACCTGCTCTTGAGGCACCAGGGTGAAAGGGTCTGCTCTATGTTTACTGCTTTTCATGGGGGAGGGGCTAATGGTGTGAACCTCTCTTTTGAAGCTGCCTGTTGCGAAGTCACCAGAGTGCAACTGGAAGTCCACATGGCAGAAACTGGGTTCAGGAAAATATCTGCAATTTCAGAACAGACTAGATGATGTTCTGGTCGGAAATTGACTTAGGAATTTGAAGAACGTTATTTGTTCTGGCCACGGTTGGATAGGGTATTTGAAGAACGTTATTTGTTCTGGCCACGGTTGGATAGGGTATTTGAAGAACGTTATTTGTTCTGGCCACGGTTGGATAGGGTATTTGAAGAACGTTATTTGATCTGGCCACGGTTGGATAGGGTATTTGAAGAACGTTATTTGATCTGGCCACGGTTGGATAGGGTATACTTACACTGACTGATCTTGGGGGAAAAGAAGGCAAAAGAGAAAAAAAAAAAAAAAACCCTTGGTGGGTGTTTTTGTCCAATTACTATTCTATCGACTATGGAGGCCCAGAATCTGTAATGCCTGTGAATGGCTGTTCAGCTGGCTGCTCCAGCACTGCCCGGTAGAAGGAAGATAGAAATAACTGCCAAACACACAATATAGCTGCTTGTATTTTATTATGATCATTTATACATAAAAAAAAAAACGCAAAAATGAAAAATAAAAAACGTCTTATAAAATTAAATACAGTACTGGCAATGGTGGTAGTGCATACCTAACCTTCAACTAGTACAATCACTAACTGTAAACAGCTAGCTGGTCTTACTAATTGAAATAAGTAACTTATTAGATATCAAACAATCCAATGTGTCAGTATTATTAACTCCAGAAATACAGGGGCACATGGTATGTCCCCCATACATGTCACAAATAATACAGCAAAACTGGCATAGGTGTGATAGCAGGCACTGTGGCACATGTCAATAGTTTTTCAAATTTCCTCCTCTGCTTCAGAAGCCCCGTGAAACCCACAGTAAATCTAGACTTTGCTACAAATTGGAGCTCTGCCATTAAAGCGGTAGTAAACCGCTGTTTTTTTTTTTTTTTTTAAATCCGCACGTAGCATGGGAGCTGCTGTTTATGGCACAGGACTTATTGTACCTACAGATAAGCCTTACTATAGGCCTACCTATAGGTAAAAGCCATACATGGGAATTTACTCCCACTTTAACATTAGTGTCCCTAAATGCAATGCATGTACTTAAATTGATTGTAAAAGCTCGTTTTTTTTTTAAATAACAAACATGTTATAATAACCTCCTCTATGCAGCTGGATTTGCAGTGGCACAGATCATCCTCTTCTCGGGTCACCTTATCTGCTCTCCTGGCCCCTCCCTCCGGTGAGTGCCCCCTCAGCCAGCAGCTATCTATGGGAGCACCCGAGCAGAGTCAGAGCTCCGTGTATCCATTCAGACCCAGAGCCCGACCCCTCTCTCCAGATTGGCTGACTGATTTTGATTGACAGCCGCGGGAGCCAATGGCGCTGCTGCTGTGTCTCAGCCAATCAGGAGGAGTGTCTGGGACAACTAAGACACTTGTGGACATCAATGCAGAGAGAAGAGGCTCAGGTAAGTGATTGGGGGGTGCTGGGGGGCTGCTACACACAGTTTTTTTTATCTTCATGCAAAGAATGCATGAAGATAAAAAAACCTTCTGCCTTTACAACTCCTTTAAGGTAGATCTTTCATTAAAGCCCATCTCCAGGCAAAAAACTTAATCCCCCCAAATCCATCCTGATTTTTTTTCTGTTTTAATCCCTGTGAAAGGAAAGTTACTCCCCTTAGTGTGCCATTTGGGTGTCATACTGGCATTTTTGGAGCCAGTACTGCAATTATGGCTGTGTCAGCTGGTCTTGAGATCCAGATAGGACCCCATCGCTGGATAGCCAATGGGAAGCGTTCACATTATGTGGGCAATGAGATTGACACTGGTGAGAAGACTTGGAACTGGGGCATCATGCAACTACAGATTTAGGCAAATGTTTAGGTAGGGTTTTTTCTTTTTTACTTTTAAAACCGCAGCATTTAGTCAAGAGTGGGGGGGTATGTGTGGTGGGCAGCATGCAGTAGAGGGGCTTTAAAAAAATAAAAAAAAATACTCACCTTACACCCCAGCTTTCAATGCGCTTGCCTAGGGGAGGATGAAATCACTGGGCCTTCTTGTGAGATCTGAGGCCCTCAGCTTTTCCAGGAGCCAACAGTACAGCCTATCAACATCAGCTGTACCTACAAAAAAACTGGCCAGTAACCGTCCTTCCTTTTTTTCTTAAGCATGGGGAAAGGGAGGGGGGGAGCAATCAGCTGGATTTTTAGCATGATACAAAAGGGTTGGGGTGTAGAATCTACCCTGGCATGCCTGCTATTACATGTCAGTTTATGCTGTATGGTTTTTTTTAAAAGACATATGCACTTTTACATATTTTGTGGGTTCATGGTCCACAACCAGCAGCTTAAACGCCACATACAGTTCCTAGCTATGTTTGATGTTGCTCACATCCTCTGCAGCTGAGAGGTATGTGCCGTGATGCATACGGACGTATACATTCTGCTATGCAGCCGGTCATCTGTCATTGATTTGAACAGGCTTTCTGTATGGGTCTGCATGGAACACCTGCACATCTCATGCAGGTGAAGACTGCCCTTCACACATGTGTGAATCAGGCCTAACACACAATTTACAGAAAAAAAAAAAATCAGCCAGATTGGTCATAAAAACCAAAAAAAAACACAACCAAATACACAACTCCACATTGGCTCAAATTTGCTTCCCACCATCCCCAAAAAGAATAGTCTTCCAAGCAGCTCTTAGAACATTTCCCTTCTTATACTAAGATTTTTACATGGAGAGCAGCCCCTGACAACACAGGTTTTTTTTTTTACCATTATTGATAATACAATAGAGTACAGTGGCCACCGTCCAAGTCTCCCACTATTATTGGATCCCGTATGACCATCATGCGACACTAGATTTGTGGTACGTACCCCGAATATGAATAGTGTCTACAACATGGTGAAAGGGCGGCCATATTCCATTCAAATTTTGGCAGGTTCAGCAGGAATCGGCTGAGATTCGATCCATGTATGGGCAGGCTTAAAGTACCAACTCAACTTGGGTGCAACCAACCTGCCAGATTTTACATGTGATTAGCGCTAGCGGCTAGCAATAATCACTGTCCTATCCCAACTTATGCCACCCCCCCCCCCCCCCTGCCAGGAGACCACAATGGCTTGGCGGGAGGGATTCCCCTGTCAACACTGTTGTAGGAAAGAAAATTCACTTTAGGAGACATGAGGCAGAAGGGGTAGAATGTTTTTGGATGGGTACACTGTTGGGTGTACAACTACAATTTCAAAGAATTTTTTTTTTAACATAACATTTTCCTTGTTTTGAAAAAAATAAATACATTTTAATTGAGATCTATGTACTTTGAGGTATAATTCATTTAATATAAAGCGAAGTTCCACCCAGAATTTTTTTTTTTTTGGCATCCACTATTTTAATACTAAATAGATGTAACCTTTTGTTTCCTTACATTCAAACCGCCTAGTGATTACATGCATTTTTTTACTCACAATTTCGTTTCTCTCACTGCTGGACTGTTCCATTTTAGGTGAGGGCATCTAAAGCGCCATCTGTAGGCTCCTGGCATCTCTTCCTGAAAGAAGTGCATGGTGGGTAACCATCATGCACTCCTTGATCTCGGTCCGCCTTAAATCGAGTCATTTCCTGTCTGGAAATAACACGATTTTACAGTACAGGAAAGCCCACTGACTCCTGGGAAATGATGAGTCACATCTCCCAGGAGGCCAGGCGAAGCAGGAAGTGAGGAGAAGAGCCTATGACCTAAAAGGGGCAGAATACAGGGACCACCTAACAAGCGACTAAGGGTTAGTAGATTTTTTTTTACCTTCAAAGGCAAGTCTATATAGGCAAAGAACTTGAATAATGTAAAAAAAAAAAAAATTCTGGGTGGAACTCTGCTTTAAGACACCTTTGCTTGGCTTCTTTATAGCAGCAGACAAACAGCAGTAAGGGGCAATGAGTCTCCAAGAGGTATACAATTCCAGCACAGAACTTCGTGGCTGGAGCCTAAATGAGATTTCTTTTTTTTTTTTCAGTGCTATTTTTTTCTAAATGATCCCTGGTACAGTGCACCACCACTTGTTAAAGCTGAACGTAGATGACAAACTAATATAATAGAAAGTCCTTCAATGGAGTGTTGTGGATCAAAAAAAGCCCTTTCCATATCTTAAAAGCATTTCGCTACACAAAGTAAAAAACAAAGAAATCAATCTCTGGTAAAAAAAAAAAAAAAAAAAAATTTGCACATGGAGAATCAAGGAAATCCAATATGGCGTTGTTGGGGTTGTATTAGCATTTCATAAATCAGTATAGTCCTTAAAGGAAGATCATGTGGCCCATCCACACTTGTTCCAAAGATTTCATAAGACCATGAAAATCATTTTTCATCACTTAACAGTCCATCTGTTGAAGAAGTTAAATATTTGCATATATATTTCTCATTTATAGAAGTTATAAATATAAAAGCTTATGATTATTATCTGTTCCTTTATCTGAATTAGTGCATCAAGGAGGTTTACATTCCCTCACTTTAGCAGTGCTGTACATAGATAAAAAGAAATAAATCACAAGGCTGACTTCAAAGATAAAGTTTAAGTGTGTCCAGCCAAAATCTGTTTTCTTATTTTTGTTTAGATTGCGAAACGCTTAGAACCCCTACCAGTTTTTTACTGTGATCTGTGGCTCATACAGAGGGAATTCCCACCACTTCCTTTTCTTCTGACAACCTTTTACTAGACATGAAGTGAGGGGAATTCTCCAACAGCAACACAGTCATATAAAATTACTTTTTTTTTTTAAATCAGATTTTTGTTTCAGTCCGCATCTTTGTTGCAGATTTTTCCCTTCATGTTTGGCCTGCTAAAACTGCAATCAGCATGGAATTCAGAATTGGAGGGCAAATTGAACCACTCATTGCAGTAAAATCCAGACAAAACTGATTTAAAAAAAAAGTTTTTAGCTTGACAAACGTTACAGGTAATCATAACCATTATCTATAGACTTGTTAACTGGCTAATTTTACAGTGATTTGTACCTCAACAAGTTGGGGCAGCATTCCATGTCAACAATAAGATCAGTGACTCCTGATGAAGGAGAGAGATTTTGAAGCAAATCACACCAACCCAACCCTGTAACACTTAGCTTGTGGCAGCAACAAATCATTTATTAGCAACAAATCACCAGCGACTTTAGCAATTAAAATCACTGGTATTGGCAATATGTGGGATTGACTAAACTTTGCTACAAAACCGCCCTCAGCCTAGGCAAACAAGGGACAGGACAGGATCTGCTGCATTCAAATGTGTCGGTAAGAATCATGATGATAGGAAGGGAGGAAGAGCAAAGTGAGTAGGGAAGAGTTAAGCCTCGTACACACAGTTCGACAGTCGTATACAACAGGTCGTACTAGCGACCGTTGTATGTGATATCAATCGTTCATATGCGCGATTAGAACAGTTGAACACACGACAGTCATACAAGGGAGTTGTATGAGCAGACTAGAAAGCTTGGTCGTACCAACAAGCGCTCATATGACCGTTGTATCGTGTGTACAGAGCAGTTGGTACAACAAGTTGTATTGTGCAAAACACGCATGCTCTGAAGTCAGGAACGGCCGGATGCTAATTACATGCACCTGAACGTGCTTTCTGCAGTCGTACGATCGTGTAGTGAAGTCAGTATGCTAGATACAACAGCCAACATACGATTTGCGACTATCGTACGTACGATCGTTGTCCCATGTGTACGAGGCTTAAGAGTAAGGCCGTCCATACACAGTGCAGGAAAGAAATTTGCACAAATTCCCCCATCAGTGCTCACAGGGGAATCAGCAATTGTCTGCTCCCAGTGACGGTGGGCAGGGGGGAAGCTGCCCCCGCCGGGAGAAGGCAGTGATTATTGCTATTGGAGCCTCTAGCGATAATCGCAAGAAAATCCAGCAAGCTGGTTGTACCCAAGTTCAATCAACTTGGTACATTCAGCCTGCCCATTAACGTTTACAATCTCGGCTGGTTCCTGCTGAACCCGCTGAGATTTGAACTGTGTATGGCCAGCCTAATGCAGGGAATTTAATTTCCTGAAGCCACGGGTTGCAGGAAAGAAATTGATCAATTCCCCCATCAACACAGACAGTGTTGACAAGGGAATTCCTCCCACTGAGCCATTGTATTCTCCCAGTGGTGGTGGTGGTGGTGGGGGAGCCATCCCTGCCATTAGACCGTGATCATTGCTAGCAGCTACACTAGCCGCTAACAATAATTGCATGTAAAATCCAGCAGGCTGGCTGTGCCCAAGTTGATCGGTCTCATTCAGCCTGCCCATACATGGTTTGAATCTGAGGTTTGAACTGTCTATGGACGGCCTAAGGCAAGACCTTACTCATTTACTGCTACGCTTCACTGTCCAATCAGCAGGTTGTAGGGGGAGAAGGAGAACAAAAAGAAATTAAAATAGATTCCTCCATAAGCAGCATGGGTGAAGACATTTCCCCTGCCAGATATTGTATTCTGACAGCCAGCACATGAGGCTGTCAGAATACCTGAACAGTGACTGCATCTGATCTGAATGGAGGCAGTCTCTGTCCAGCTGACAATTTCCCATCAGGTCAATCTGGGTGGGGCCGACAGGGCCACCCACGGCTTAAATGCTGGCCAATTTACCAGCAACTGAACAAAATGCAAGCCGTGCATTGCAGGCTTAAGTGAGATCTTTCACCTTGCTGTGCTGTGTGATGGAGTTGTGTAAATCTAAAGACTGGATGGACGCAAATACAAATCCTTTGACAGACAACAGCGAATATACATTTAACCTGTACATTTAGCCGTTTAGCAGCTTTAAATCAAATTGGCAAAAGTGAAAGAGATAACTGCTCTGGTTTTGTTTGCACTTTTTGCATATTAGATCTGTAAATTTTCCATTTCCCATCTAGTTCAGGAAAATTGAATTTAAAGCCCAGTTGAAGAAGTTCTGCACCTTTTTATCTCGCCCGGTAGTCCTGTGCCCTTGCATTTTATGATTTGTAACTAATCTTTGCCTGGAAATGTTTTAAAGGTCTAGTTCACTTTAGGAATGCGTTACACCGGTATTTATGGTGTAACAAGTAATATGTTGCTACGAACCCGCTTCCCACCCCCAGAAACCCCTCCATTCTTTCACAGCATGCTGGAGTTCTCCTCTGCAGCACACAAAGATCTGTGAATAAATAAACTACATGTCCCATCTTCCACTACGGAAGATGGACTTTTCGTTTTTTACTGGTGCAGTAATCAACGCACTTATCATCCATTGACACTTCCTCCAACTATCTGAAAGTCTGTATAGAGCAGTGTTCCCCAACCCTGTCCTCAAGGCCCACCAACAGGTCATGTTTTCAGGATTTCCATTATTTTGCATAGGTGATTTGATCAGTTTCACTGCCTTAGTAATTACCACAGCTGATTCACTTGAAGGAAATCCTGAAAACATGACCTGTTGGTGGGCCTTGAGGACTGGGTTGGGGAACACTGGTATAGTGGAAAGGGAGGAAGGTGCCTGCAGAGCTAGAGGAAGGTGTCTGCAGGAGCCCAATACTGCAGGCTTCCTTGGAATAAAATAAATGCAAATTATTTTTCCTGAAAAAATGTGAATTTTTTATTTTCTTGAACTTGGCCTTTAAAATAGCCCTTTCTCCCAGTAAAAATGTTGCTTTTTACCCTCCTCTACAGTGCATTGTGCTGGCAGCCATGCCTCTCAGCGCAGTAGGAAAGGGCCAACTCTGTTACTGAGAGCTGATCGCAGAATGCGATATGGTCCGATTCTGGTGCACAGTCATTTAGGCAAACTAATGTTACAGGAAAGTGTAAATGAGACCAAAAAATGTGAGGTTGCAAGGTCTATGAGACTGCATATCTATTCCTGGGACTTGTAATGTATTTTTACTTTACAGGAGGTTTTTTTTTTTTTTTACAAGATACATATGTACTGCAGTATACATCTTCTGAGTAAGCAATTTTTATGTAAGTGAATTCCTTTTAAAGCGGTAGTAAACCCCTTCTATTAAATTTCTGTCAAATGAATCATTAAAAGCGATTGAACTGTGTGCTGTGTGTGTATAGCTTCCAACCTTCTTGCTTTCATCGTAATCCTTCGTTCTGTGTGCAGTGATGTCACCGTTGCATGCGCTGTTGGTCCCATTTTTCCGGCAAACTCTTCGTGCCGGAAAAATGCAGTTTACATGCTGGGGCTACGTCATTTCCTTAGCCGGCATCAGCCCCATGATCCCGTGATACTTCCCCATTCTGAAGCTGAGCCTTAACCCCACGTGACTCGCTACTTCACAGGGGTTGTGGAGACAGCGAGCGGACCATCAGCTCCTATTCACTGGACTAGGTTGCCATGGTAAAGCAGGAATGAAAATGAGGCTTGGGAACTACCGCACATGCACAGGGTTATGGCCCTGGAGAGCGGGTGAGGGCGGAAGTAAAGTACTCTTTAGACGTGGAAAACAGGAGTTGCAATGGCGGAGACTGCAAGCAAGCAGGAGCTTTCCAAAAAAGTTGATTTTATCAAGTAAGAATGTTCTTTTTGCCTTCTGTATGCAGAGCATAGGTTCACAACATCATCTAATTTCTTATGTATAATTTGTGGTACAATAATCTGAGCTTACTACCGCTTTAAGAACCCTCTGCTTTGTACTTTAGCAAGGAATTAGATTCACCCATTTAGACAAAGACGTAGAAGACTTTTTCTGATACATGGCAGATAAAGTGCAGCAAATCAATGCCCATTAGTCTATTATAGGAGTGTAACCCAGAAGTCTATTATAGGAGTCAGAGCTGCACGATTAAGCGTTAAACAAATTGCGATCTCAATTCAACCCCCCTCACGATCTTAACACAGCATTTCCTCAATTCTTTTAGATCAAAGGAATGAACTTCGGTCTGTAAATGAGGTCCGTTTAACCATTTAAAGACTAAACCTTTTTCTGACATTTGCTGCTTACAAGTTAAAATCAGTATTTTATGCTAGAAAATTACTCAGAACCTCCAAACATTATATTATATATCTATCTAAGCAGAGACCCTAGAGAGTAAAATGGCGGTTGTTGCAATATTTTATGTCACACTGTATTTGCGCAACGGTCTTTCAAATGCAATTTTTTTGTAAAAAAAAAAACAGTTTAACGACTGTTAAAAAAAATTAAACAGTAAAGTTAGCCCGATTTTTTGTATAATGTGAAAGATGATGTTACGCCGCAAAAATTGTGAGAGAATTGAGATCTTTATTCCAAGCAAAAAAATTATGATTCTCATTTTAGCCAGAATCGTGCAGCTCTACTAGGAGTGTAACCAATACGTTGATTTTAGGAGTGTAAACCATAAATCTATTATAGGAGTGTAAACCATTTTCAGCGACACACACACTACAGACTGACATGAATTCTCAGTGGATCTAGGCCAATAAGAGATTTTTCAGTGAACTGGAATTTGAAGGGCACCAATAGGTGAACAATACTTACCACCCTGCTCTTCTAAACTCATAAAATGATGAGGTATGAGTGCATTTTCAGCACTTAGCTTTTATTTTTATGTGTCCCTGCAGTCTATTAAAAAAAAAAGTCAGCTGCAAAGTGTACCGGTTTTAGTAAGGAGCAGAAGTTTTAGGCATAGGGTCTCCAGCATGGCAGCATTTGCTTTGGGCCACTACTAAAAAGGTAAGCAACTGAGGGGACTGATTCAGTTTGCTAAGAAAGTTGCAAGTTAATTTTCCCCAGAGCTTGGTGAATGTAGACAAAGAAAATCTCAATCACATGCATGGGAAAAATAAAACCACAGTTTTGCTTGCACATAATTGGATGATGGAAGTCGGCAGAACTTATTCTCATTCTCTAAGCCAAGGGAAAATTCCCTTGCAAATTGGACAGTCTATTTGCCTTTAGTAAACAAAACCCAACCCCTTCCAGTGTCAAACTCCTGGTCATTAACAAAATATGAATTACTTAGGGGTTGATTTACTAAAGCTGGAGAGTGCAAAAACTGGTGCAGCTGTGCATGGTAGCCAATCAGCTTCTAACCTCAGCTTGTTCAAGCAAACTTTGACAATAAAACCTTGAAGCTGATTGGTTTCTGTGTGAAGCTGCACCAAATTTTGCACTTTCAAGCTTTTGTAAATCAACCCCTTAAGGTCTACCTCTCTGGTCGGCAGCCATTCTCTTTATGGGCTCCATCAGTCAGTCACTATGGGGGAGATTTTCTATAACGGGAGCATGCAGAATCTGGTGCAGGTGTGCATAGTAACCAATCAGCTCACTTCAGCTGGTTTAAATAAACTTTACCAATAAAACCCATAAGCTGTTTGGTTATGCACAGCTGCACTGGATTTTATGTGCACCGGTTTAGCAAATCTCCCCCATAGGGCGCAGTAGTGATGTAGCAGTCAGGGGGTTCAAACACAGTGGACTACAGACAAGGAATCTGATATAGCCAAAAGTGTTTCAGCTGCTGAAAATTCTTGAGCCACTATAGCTCTTAGGCTCGGTTCACACTACAGCAACTTGGGATCCGACTTGTGTCGCCCAAGTCGCTTGACATGCGAAATCCCATTGAAATGAATGAGAGCCGTCTTAAAGTGGTTGTCAACTCTGGACAACCACTTTAACCTACAGGTAAGCCTATAAGAAGGCTTACCTGTAGGTTCCCTGCACAGTTTAGGAGACATGCAGTGTACTGTCATAATCCCATGTCATTGGACACATGCGCAGTGAAGAAACGGCCTCCGACGATTGGCGGCTCCAGTGCACATGCACAGGAGTGACGTCACGTGACTGTGGCAAATCACAGAGCCGGAGTCCGCAGGCCCCCGAAGGAAGAGGAGCGAAAATGGACGCCTCCTACTGCGGGGACAGCGCAGACTTCCAATGCAGGTAAGTGTTAAATCGCCTAGCAAAGTCATGCCTGAAGTCGGCCCGCCCCTGTGTGAACCGGCTCTTAAAAAGAAAGAAGATAAGACTCAATGGCCACCGTAGAGATGTCATTTTCTTTTGCTGGGATCCCTTTTGCACTTATTTTGGCAAAAGTGTCACTTTAAGTGACTTTGGGTTCAGGTTGAGCTGGAAAATTGGCATCTAATGGCAACTGCTATAGTAACCCTGCTAAACTCCAAAGGGTAATTGTTTTCCCATAGTTCACAGTCACAGTATACTTCCAGCTGGTGCCCTTTCCTATGCAAAAAGTAGGCAGCCCATCAGATATTTTTTTTGTACTGAAAACATTGACATTTTAACATTTGTTCCAGCTTCACCATTTTTAAACATTAAAATTTTAAACATATAATAATAAAAAAAAAAATCTAATATATATATATATTTTTTCTTTTTTTTTTTTTCATTAAAAAGGTAGGGAATCATTGGCCATTAATAAAACATCTGTTTTGATCATTAAAATACAAATCAGAGATGTGCTATTTGTTCTTTAGGCTGGATTCACACATTACCATTTCTGTATGCTCCGCGTTAACATGTTGCATTAAAGCGATATTAAACTCAAAAGCAAACCTTTATGGTAATGCAGCTTACCAGTTTATAGATTTGATGGCTGCATTTGTTTTCTTTTTGGAGGCACTCTAATACAGGAGGTGTGTTACTGGCCAGGTCACCAGGTGAAAACAGAAGGGGAAAAAAGTTTAAAAAGCAAAAACGAATGCAGCCACCACATCTAATGATTGGTAAGCTTCAATATATTACATTTGTGGTTTTGAGTTTAATACCACTTTAAAGGCAGTCTATTCATACTGAATGGACTGGAAAAGCACAAGAATGGAAAAACAAAAAAAGACAGACATGCAGCATCTTTCACAATGCACAGTAGTGAGTCACCATGCTTTGTGAAATGAATGGCACTGAAAGGCGCTGACGCACGTAACAATGTGCTAGTTACTGCAACGCATCCTATCACAAAGGTTTCTTTTATCCTGAGGCCTTGAAGCGTCAGACGTTCCACAGTTAGCACTAGAAGTAGGACTGGGACACACAAAACTGACTGTAATCATAGGCAGCATGTAGGAGGAGTGCAATACAAGGCTGAGAAGCCACATGTAGAGAGAATCAGGAGCAAGAGGAGATTTACTAAACCCCAGAGGACTGTATGAAGTGAAATACAGGGAGAGGAAGTATCCTGTTGAGAAAACACCTTGTCGGTTTGTAGGCAGCAAGATCTGCTGAAAATACTTGAGAAGTTGTAGTTTGAGGAATAAAAGCAAATATCATTGCAGAGAGTTCTCACTGTTGGCATTGGTCATCTTTTTTCGCGATCGGTTACTGCCGTATTGATGAGACCAAGCTGTGTCTGGCCCTGTGGCATCTACAGCAATGTCAATCAAGGAGTCTGGGCTATTCCATCGCAGGAACATTAGGATTAAAAAACTAGCAACCACAAAAAGGGCAAAGATGCTCCCTGTCACCACGCCGCAGTGACTTACAAGACGCTCAAGTCGCTCATTCATTGGTAAGACCGTTTCATTAGCGGCTCGATCGTATACCTAAGAAAAAGAGACAAAAAACAGAGATCAGTAGGTAATTATGTTAAAGTGATTGTAAGCTTTTTTACACTCAAACCCATTCAGTTTAAAATAGAAATGAAAGGCATAACATGTGTGTATGCATATAAAAAAAAAACAAAAAACAAATACCATTTTCCCCCTTTTTCACAAGAGATCTTATAACCATCTGTTCTCAGTTGCATAAGAGCTAGGGGAGGAGAAACAGCAGCACACTGGTTTTCCCAGTGAATGGCTGTGGGGGAGGGAGGATGTACCAGCAGAAATGGGATCGGAGAGCAGGCCGAGTTAGTACCTAGAAAACTGACCACACTGTGCTCTCATGCCTAGCGTGGCCAGTTTTTATTATGAAAGCAGAGGGACTGGCAAGAACAGCAGGGATTTCACACAAAGGAAGCAGTACAAAGAGATCAGGAGACTTTATCATAAAAGTGCAGCAGGCACATATCAGGAATATGTTGGGTTTACGTATTCTTTTTAAATGACTCGTGACAGAAATAAAAGTGATGAAAAAAAATTAGGCCGGCAGTGTAAAAATAAAAAATGAATAAATTAAAAAAAAAAAAAGATTTAAAGTGCCCAGTCCTTGCGTGCGAAGGTCCCGCACCAATGCAAACAGCGATCAGCCCACATGTGAGGTATCAATGTGAATATCAGATCATGGGCAGCAATTCTACCACCAGACCTCCTCTGTAAATCTAAAGTGATAACCTGTAATGGCTTTTAAAGTGTCGCCTATGGATAGTAAAAATTTACGTCGTTTGTCGTGGTTGCACGGACTTGCGCAATTTTAAAGCGTGCCATGTTTGGTATCTATTTACTTGATGCAACATCATTTTTAATAGTTTACCAAAAATTGGTCTATGTATTGTGTTTCTTTGCATTAAAATTCAAGAAAAGTGTTTTTTTTCCCCCCCCAAAAAAAACTGTGTTTGACAAACCGCTGCACAAATACTATGCGACATAAAAAAAATTGCAAAACCCACCCAATTTATTCTCTAGGGCCTCGGTTTTAAAAAAATATATATAATGTTTGGGGGGGGGTTCTAAGATATTTTCAATATAGGTACAGATTGTCACAGAAAGTGCCAGAAAAGCCCTGGAGTTAGTATTTGGAGCCTCTGAAACAAAGAATGGAGGAATTATCAGTCACTTTGTATGATAAACATGCTAAATTTGTGGAAGTGTGGACCCCGTGGAGATCTTTCTGTCGGTCAACTAAATTTAGAGAGCTGTGGGAAATAAGAACTTAATCAAGGGATTGAAGTGTATAAGAAGAGGTGGGGGTGCGACTAACCATGCAGAGGAAATATATGTATAGATATATGCATACGGGTGCACTGTGTATGTAGGGGAGTGTATGAAAAACGCACACACGATAGATAGATCGATAGATATAGACCTGTATACATAGAAAGTAAGATAGATCGATATAGACCTGTATACGTAGAAAGTAAGATAGATCGATATAGACCTGTATACGTAGAAAGTAAGATAGATCGATATAGACCTGTATACATAGAAAGTAAGATAGATCGATATAGACCTGTATACGTAGAAAGTAAGATAGATCGATATAGACCTGTATACATAGAAAGTAAGATAGATCGATATATAGATATAGACCTGTATACATAGAAAGTAAGATAGATCGATATAGACCTGTATACGTAGAAAGTAAGATAGATCGATATAGACCTGTATACATAGAAAGTAAGATAGAACGATATAGACCTGTATACATAGAAAGTAAGATAGATCGATATAGACCTGTATACATAGAAAGTAAGATAGATCGATAGATAGACCTGTATACATAGAAAGTAAGATAGATCGATATAGACCTGTATACATAGAAAGTAAGATAGATCGATATAGACCTGTATACATAGAAAGTAAGATAGATCGATAGATAGAGCTATCTTTTTCTTTACCTTTCGTTTTTTTTTTTTTTTTTTTTTTTTTTTTTTTCCCCTTCTTCTGTTTAGTGAATGTTTGGGGATAAAGCCAGCCAGATAGGTACTCTGGATAATGGAAATATGAAGTTGATAATTTGGGGCTGGCAAAGATTCCAAAGGTTATTGAAATAATATAGCTGAAGACGTGTGAAACATATTTCTTATGTTATGTGGTGAGAAGACTAAGTAAATATTTTCTTTACTTTTTTTTTTGTACTTTGTATCAAAATGAAATTATAAAAAATCGACAATAATTTGGAAGCACTGATGAATATAAACATACTTTCTCTGTTCTCTCTGCTACATCTCTCCAGGTATAAAAAGTCTTCACAGTGTTGTGGATGGCTTCAGGCGAGGGTAATTTTCCCGTCCTCAGCTGATCTATGGCTTTCTCCAATCCATCACACAGAGATTTGACTGACGGCTCACACAGGATGATGAAATCCTTAGGCAGCACTTCGGGAATCCCTCCCACTCTGGTACTCACCACCTGTTACAAGTACAGCATGTAAAGTGTGACACTGCAGCTAAAATACAGAAGTGATAGTGTTATACCTACCCTTTTTGGTAATAAGAACCTGACATTTTTGTTCACATAAACGTGCATTTAAATGCAGGTGCATTGGCTTCTGTTGACACGCATTTTTATGCACATTAAATTCCTCTGCATTTTCCTCTGATATCACATCCTTTTCTGTTTGTGGGTTTAGAGAAGGAGTCAGGGAGAGGCATTGGCAAACATGTGGGTTGAGAGAAGCCAGCTTTCCACTACACTACTACTCTACTTTTCCTCTAAGATGGCTGTCATATGGGTCCTTGTAAGGGACAAAATATTAAAAAGATTTTTAACAAAATCTTGCTAGCTACCAATTTATATATGAAGTGAGACCTGCTAACATCTAACACATTCCCATAAAAATGTGCAACCTTAATAAATCAAAAATATGTGTTGCACTATTAAATAAAACATTCACAATTCTGTTCTTAATTAGTAGATCAACTCCCCCTGAGGAAGCCACGTGACCTTGTGGCGTAACGCGTAGAGGGAGGGGCAAACTGACACCATAATGCTGATCAATGGTAGGACAGCATACTCAACGTACACTGCAGAGTTTTTGGCACTAAAGGAGTCATCTCAGACGCTGAGACATGGTGAGAGAGAGAGTGCGGACCGGACCCCCCCCGCCCATGACCAAAGGAGGAGGCGGGTGACTGAGGTCCGGAAGAGGCGGCAGGAGTGGAGTGACTGGGGACAGTATCCCCCATAGAGGAGAGAGGAGGCGTGTGAGCAGGGGACCATACACGGTGGTGGAGCCAGGAGTGACTGTAGACTGTATCCCCCCAAAAAAGTGGACAGAGGAGGCGGGCGGTTGAAGACTGACGGGGAGAGGCAGCGGGTGAGTGCAGATCGCACTGTGTGACGGACCCGACAGGCTTGACAAAGCTGGGAAGCCGGAGGGAGGCTAAAGGCAGAGACTGACAAGCTACAAGTGTCAGATTACAGGGGCTAAGCAGAGACTCCCAACTACTAATAAAAGACTGACTGTGTATACTGTGTAAGCTGTGTAGTGGGGGTACCTGA
This sequence comes from Glandirana rugosa, assembly GCA_018402905.1. Taxonomy (NCBI): domain Eukaryota; kingdom Metazoa; phylum Chordata; class Amphibia; order Anura; family Ranidae; genus Glandirana; species Glandirana rugosa. The sequence continues at coordinate 977,668 of BLSH010303093.1, read as the reverse complement.
GTGTTGTGTAAGTACCTGAGTGTTGTGTGAGTACCTGAGTGTTGTGTAAGTACCTGAGTGTTGTGTAAGTACCTGAGTGTTGTGTAAGTACCTGAGTGTTGTGTAAGTACCTGAGTGTTGTGTGAGTACCTGAGTGTTGTGTGAGTACCTGAGTGTTGTGTGAGTACCTGAGTGTTGTGTGAGTACCTGAGTAACGGCGGGCACCTGAGTAATATAGTGTGAGTACCCGAGTGTGGCGCGAGTACCCGAGTGTGGCGCGAGTACCCGAGTGTGGCGCGAGTACCCGAGTGTGGCGCGAGTACCCGAGTGTGGCGCGAGTACCCGAGTGTGGCGCGGACAAGTGTACTGTGAGTATTAGAGGCAGGCAGCCAGCGGTTAGTTAATTGGATAGAGCATAATCCCCAGTCCCCACTAGATCAATAGGTACGATGCCCAGCGGGTGTGGAGAAGCGATTCAGTGTACATCTTGTCGCATGTATGCGCTCCTTGATCATGCAATCGAGGGCGAATACTACTGTACAAAATGTAAGAATGTTATTTCCCTGGAAGCCCAGGTTCTGAATCTGAGGAAGCAACTGTTTACACTGAGGCGACTCTCCATACTTTTTGGGATTGTACTCGGCAGGGGTGCCGGAAGGGGCAGCACAGAGGCGGGTGGAGACATAGAGGTGCAGGCACCAGAACAGAGTAGTTGGGTGACAGTGAGGAAGGGTAGAAGGGAAATAGTCAGGGAGGCTGATCCTGGGCTGGAGCATCCCAATAGATACACCCAGTTGTGTGATATTGCAGAAACCAGTCAGCATCACTGGAGCAGAGTGGCGCCCCTAGCTGCCAGGGGAGTAACTCCTCCAGCGAGGGTGGGGATGAAGTCAGGCGAAAGGAAAGACAGATTGTGGTGGTAGGGGACTCAATTCTTAGAAACACAGAGAGGGCAATCTGTCACAAAGACCTGAAGCACCGAACTGTATGCCGTTTACCGGGGGCTCAGGTTTGGAACATCACGGATCGGGTGGACAGATTGCTGGGAGGGGCTGGGGAAGACGCTGCTGTCATGGTACATGTTGGCACCAATGACCAAGTTAGAGGTAGGTAGAGTGTCCTAAAAAAAAAAAAAATTCAGGAACCTAGGAGCAAAATTGAGGACCTACCTCCAAGGTAGTATTCTCAGAAATACTACCGGTACCTCAAGCCCCACCAGAGAGGCAGCGGGGGATTAGGGAAGTCAATAAGTGGTTGAGGAGCTGGTGTAGAAAGGAGGGTTTTGGGTTCCTGGAGAACTGGGCCGAATTCTGAATAGTTTACGAGCTCTATAGAAAGGATGGGCTGCACCTAAATGGGGAAGATGCAGACCGGCTGGGAATGAGGATGGCCGAAAAAGTTAGAGGGGCTTTTAAACTGGGGGGGGGTTGGGGGTAGGGGCTCGGAGGTCCAGACTTAGCAATAGCCAGAGAGGAACAGAGTCCAGGGAGTAGTATTGGGGGTAGGAGTGGTAGGCCGAATAAAGAATTTAAACCCAAGGCAAGTAGTGTAACAAGTCCTATATGCAAACGAGGAATACTCAGCAAGGAAACAGTAGGTATCCAGACAAAACAACTTGGCTTGTTCACTAATGCCAGGAGTTTGGTAGACAAGATGGGAGAACTAGAGTTGCTACTGACTGTACGAGGAGGATTTTGATTTTGTGGGAATTTCGGAGACTTTGTTCAACAGCTCTCATGATTGGCTGGCTACCATTCAGGGGTATTCCCTATAACGCAGGTATAGGGAGGGCAAAAAAAGGGGGAGGGGTATGCTTGTATATAAAAAAATGACATACAAATAAATGTGAGAGATGACATTACTAATGGATCTGGGGAGGAAGTTGAAGCCTTATGGGTAGAGCTACAAAGGGAAGATACCAGGTGGAAAGTAATATTGGGAATATGCTATAGGCCCCCTAATCAGAGGGAGGGGGGGGGCAGACCTTCTATCGCAATTTGTAATAGCGGCTAGGATGGGAAGTGTCATTATAATGGGAGATTTTAATTATCCAGATATTGACTGGGAGGACGGAACTGCACATTCAGCTAAGGCTCGCCATTTTCTAAATGTCCTGCAGGACAATTTCATGGGTCAAATGGTAAATGCACCAACAAGAAAAAAAGCATTATTAGACCTTCTGATTACTAACAACACAGACCTGATCACAGACGTGGAAGGGGTAATCTAGGAAATAGCGATCACAGGTCAATTTGTTTCAGTATAAAATTACACAAATAGGAAACATAAGGGGGATACAAAGACACTGATTTTTAAAGGAGCCAACTTCCATAAACTATGCTCCTTGCTGGAAGATGTTAACTGGGATAAAATTCTAGGAACAATGAACGCTGAGGGAAAATGGGAATGCTTCAAGAACATACTAAACAAAAAGGTATTAGCCAGTGTATCCCAACAGGAAATACATTTAAAAGAGCTAATCAAAGGCCAGGATGGCTTAACTCTGACGTAAAGGCACACATAAAAGCAAAGGAGAAGGCCTTCAAAAAATACAAGGCTGAGGGGGCTCTGTCAGATTTTCATATTTATAAAGCACGCAATAAGGAATGCAAAGGTGCAATCAGAGCAGCTAAGGTAAAACATGAAAGACACATAGCTGAGGAGAGTAAAAGGAACCCCAAGAAATTCTTTAAGTATATAAACAGTAAGAGAGGGAGGTCAGATCATATTGGCCTCATAAAGAATGATGAAGGTAATCTGGTTACAAAGGATGGAGAAATGGCAAAGGTGTTAAACTAATTTTTTTTCCTGAGTATTCACAAAGGAAACAGGGGGGCTCAATTATTCAGAACCACAATGCTGGCCCTCGCGACACGTCAGAGGAAGCACCCTTATGGCTGAGGATAAAATCAGGAATAGGCTTGAAAAACTGAACACTAATTAGTCACTGGGACCAGATGGCTTACACCCGAGGGTCCTTAAGGAACTTAGCCAAGTTATTGCCAGACCTTTGTACCTAATCTTTAAGAGCAGTTTTCTGACTGGTATGATAACAGCTGATTGGAGGAAAGCCAACGTAGTACCAATATATAAAAAGGAATCAAGATATATCCCTGGGAACTACAGACCAGTTAGCTTAACACCAATAATTTGCAAGCTCTTGGAGGGAATAAGGGATCATATACAAGATTATTGTAACGAGAACGGTATCATTAGTGGTAATCAGCATGGGTTCATGAAGAATCGTTCTTGCCAAACCAATCTATTAACCTTCTATGAGGAGGTGAGCTGCCATCTCGATAAAGGAAGGCCTGTAGACGTGGTGTATCTGGATTTTGCAAAAGCATTTGATACAGTTCTCCATAAACGTTTACTGTACAAACTAAGGTCCCTCAACATGGATTAAAGGGCGAGTACCTGGATTGAAAACTGGTTACAGGGGCGAGTCCAGAGAGTAGTGATAAATGGGGAGTACTCAGAATGGTCTGGTGTAGAAAGTGGGGTTCCCCAAGGTTCTGTCCTGGGACCAATCCTATTCAATTTATTCATAAACGATTTGGAGGACAGGGTGAACAGCTCAATCTCAATATTTGCGGATGATACCAAGCTAAGCAGGGCAATAAATTCTCCACAGGATGTGGAAACCTTGCAAGAAGATCTGAATAAATGAATGGGGTGGGCAGACAAGTGGCAAATGAGATTTAATGTAGAAAAATGTAAGATAATGCATTTGGGTACCAAGAACAAGAAAGCATACTACTCACAAGGGGGAGAGCCTCTGGGGGAATCTAGGATGGAAAAAGACCTAGGGGTCCTAGTAGAGAACAGCCTCAGCAGTGGCATGCCATGCCAAGCTGCTGCAAGCAAAGCTAACAAAGTGTTGGCATGCATCAAGAAAGGGATCAACTCCAGGGATAAATCAATAATTCTCCCACTATACAAGTCTCTGGTGAGGCCGCACCTGGAATATGCCGTCCAGTTCTGGGCACCAGTCCTCAGGAAGGATGTCCTGGTATTGGAAAGGGTTCAGAGAAGGGCAACAAAGCTAAGGGATTGGAGGACCTTCGTTATGAGGAAAGATTACAAGCACTGAACTTATTCTCTCTGGAGAAAAGACACTTGAGAGGGGATATGATTTCAATGTACAAATACTGTACTGGTGACCCCACAATAGGGACAAAACTATTCAGCACAAGGGAGCACACAAAGACACGCGGCCATTCACTAAAAATAGAAGAAAGGCGGTTTAACCTTAAAATGCGTAGAGGGTTCTTTACGGTAAGAGCAGGGAGAATGTGGAATTCTCTTCCACAAGCAATAGTTTCTGCTGGGAGTCTAGATCATTTCAAAAAACTATTAGATGCACACCTAAGGGACAACAACATTGAGGGGTATACAATGTAATACTGACATAAAAACACCCACATAGGTTGGACTTGATGGACTTGTGTCTTTTTTCAACCTAACTGACTATGTGAGTGAATTGTATGGAGTGTTTTAAATAAAATAAATAAAAAGGATTTTGCAGATTTTCTCTTTTCTATAATGGGCTAACACTAACATGCTGCGAGGGGATCTGTAGAGAAAGAAGGACAAGCTGTGAGATACATCTACAAGTCCTGGAAGGACCAAAAGCATTTTTTGACTTTACTTAATTATAAAATCACACGCACAACTGATGGTGGGGGAGCACGAGTGAATCATATTAAATCAACACGGCAAGGGGATATACACAAGGAGGAATATTGCATGAGAAGGAGGCACTTTTTTGAAAGTCTATTTGTATGATTTTTATTTTGACTTTTTTCTTTGAAATATACATATTTTTACTTCATATTTCATTGATGATATATTGGCATAAGTTAATTTGGATCACAAGGTGACTGTGGAGGTTTGTTACTAGTACTTTATTATTTTTTATTATATACAAGATGTATATTAATTTATTGGAGATGGTGTGATTATGTACACAGGGGAATAGATCCACTAATTAAACCGGAGTTCCACCTAAAAGTGGAACTTCCGCTTTAAGGGAAGGTGACCCCCCACGACATGCCACATTTGGCATGTCATTTTTTTGTGGGTTTTAACAGGGTCCCAGGTCTCACTTCCTTCCGGCTCCGCGGCGCCAGGAGAGGAAGTTCACCTCCCACCCGGTGATCTTCTGGGACACGTCACAGGTCCCAGAAGATACGTCGGCTATTCACAACTCGTGCATGTGCAGTGTGCCCCCGGCTTTGAAGCCAAAGCTGGGCGCCCCCACTTGTGATGCTGGCGCCGTACTGAGGAGGGGGAGAAGAGCGACGCTGCAGGCGGCTGCATCGCTGGAGCCTGGAACAGGTGGAACGTAATTATGAATGGCAAAATATTAAAAGAACATTTTTTCCCCCAATAGAGTTGTGTTGACAAGTGTTTACATGCATTGATGAGCATAGGATTTTAATCCAACGCACCACACACAACACCAGCATTGTGGTTTGAACAGGACACATAGAAAACAAGTGTTTTTCTATGTGTCCACAGAGTATGTGTGAACAAGCACTTACAGTTTTAGCCTATTTTGCCTTAACCACTTGCCGACCGCAGTCTGACGGCTGCAAGGTGGCTCGTTATCGCAAACCACCGTCATATGACGGCGGCTGCGATAACTAGTGCTGTGAGCGCGCGCCACCGTAGCGTGTAGGGCGGACTCGATTGCCCCCGGCTCCCCGCGATGGCAACCCCGCAGTGAGAGAACGGAGGTCCGTGTAAGTAAACACGGATCTCCGTTCTCATAGAGGGGGAAGGGCGGTGATCACAGGCTTCCTCTATATGGAAGCCGTAATCATCCCCTTTCCCCAGCCAGAGCAGCCCACACACAGGGAACACAGTTAACCCTTAGAGTGCCCCCTGCAGGTTAACCCCTTACTGCCAATGGCCTTTACACAGTAATCAGTGCATTTTTATAGCACTGATTGCTGTATAAATGCCAATGGTCCCAAAAAAGTGTCAAAATGGTCCGACGTCCGCCGAAATATCGCAGTACCGCTAAAAATCGCAGATCGCCGCCGTTACTAGTAAAACATAAAAATAAAAACCCCAGAAATGAATTCTCATCATCCGTAAACGCGGCCAATTTTGCGCAAACCAATCAAATGCCGATTGCGATGTTTTTTACCAAAAATATGAGGAAGAATATACATCGGCCAAAACCGATGGAAAAAAAAAATTTTTTGTAATTTTTTTTTTGGTATTTGTATTTTAGCAAAAAGTAAGAAATTTGTTTTTTTTTTTTGCAAAATTGTCGCTCTTTTTTTGTTTATAGCGGCAATCAGAAATGACGCAGAGGTGATCAAATACCACCAAAAGAAAGCTCCATTTGTGGGAAAAAAAAGGACGCAAATTTTGTTTGGGTAAAACGTCGCATGACTGCGTAATTGTCAGTTAAAGCGGTGCAGTGCCGAATCGAGTGCTCTGGTCCTAAAGTGTGAAATCCTTCTGGGGCTGAAGTGGTTAAAGCCAAAGCCATACTAAATGCAGTTAGTAATATTTAGTGCATGTTCGACAAAATGTTTTTTTTTTTTTAAATATTTGGATTAAGTAGGTAAGGTACCCCTGTCAGGCTTTTACTGCTATCCAGAGCGCCGTCTGTGAAAGGGCAATGGTTTCACCAAGCAAAAATGGAAGAAAATCTCCAAAAACCACACAGGCAAACTTAAAATGCTTTTTTTCCCCCATTTGGATAGAGTAAGGGAGGGTAACCGGTCAGATTTCTCTTCACCATCTGTGTCCCGTTTTGGAGATTTCCCTTCCACTTCCTGTCCCATAGCCTGCAAATTAGGGGAATTTTTTGGGTGTCACCAGAACAAGTGCCCCCATTGGAAGATTTCCCCTCTTCTGGGGTCAACCCAAAATTTGGGATTTTACTTTCACGGATAATGATAAACAGGACAAACAGAGGAGGTTCTCTATTATCGACACATTAATTATACAGATCATAGATAATTACCTGCAACCCACAGCTAGCAGCTTCCACGATTGCCATGCAGAAAGCTTCAGTAAGAGAAGTATTGAGGAATATGTCACCTTCTACCAAGACATTCCGCACCTCGTGGTGTCCCAGTGCACCCAACAGCCGAACTCTGAAATCACATTATGAAATGACATTTATTGTAATTTAAAGTGTACCAACTGCAAGATAAATGTCAACAGCAATCACTACACAGTTCCCGAGCACCCACTGCATTCTGATGTTTTTGTAATTATATCTGGAGATCTGTTAAAAAAACAAGAAGCGTAAAAAGATTAACTGAGTCGCAGATCAGCGATTCTTCATCCCACTCGCCCATTATACTGAACCACAAAGAAATGAGCGGAGTGTTCACAGTAAAATAAACAATTTCGCCTTCACTGAATTTTCAACAAAACTGGCTTTAAAATTTCACGATGCAGACTGCTAAGGTGAAAAAAAAAAGTCACATGACTATGTCATGACAAAGCGATTGCATGTCTGTTGATAAAAAATGGCTGCTCAGGAAAGTATAAAGAGTAAAAGGTACCTACATCCTAAAGTAAATATTGCAACACAAATAGAGATTGGGGCAACAGGATTTTCTCGGTACTGTCACATTACAAACAACTTGTTTGACAGTTGCATGTCTTTGTTGATGAATAAGATAAGATTGGAACCCCAACCCCCCTCCAAAAAAATGCCTCTTGATTCTATCAGAAATCCTTATAGCTTATAAATCCCAGGAAACTTCCTCTGTAACTACTCCTCCCTTCCCATTTCCTCTCTGTACTGCCATCTCTCCTCCAGCCACTGCACCCACTTCTTACAGCCCTGCATCCACACACAGAATTGCAGTGGCTAAACCTAAAAAGAAAAAGTTTTTTCCAACCCGCACAATCATACCAATCCTGCCACCACACCTGCCACCTTGGTTCAGCCCATGGAGATTGGACCTTCTGCTTCTGACCGGCCTGTAGCTATCCCACCTGACTGTACTGGTTCTCTGTCCACCACCCAGTTTGACCCTATGGACTCTTTGCCGGCTAATCAATTTGACCTCTCTGATCCTGATGCCCCGCCTGATGGTTCCATTTCTAAATACCCAGCCTACTGTTCAAGTGTCCGCTGCCCAGCCTGCTGTTTCAGTGCCCACTGCCATGCCTGCTGCCCAGCCTGCTCTGGTACCTGCTGCCATGCCTTCCGTCCAGCCTGCTGTTCCAGTGCCCGCTGCTGTGCCTGCTGCCCAGCTTACTATTCTGGTACCCGCTGCTCAGCCTGCTGTTCCAGTGCCCACTGCCATGCCTGCCGCCCAGCATACTGTTCAAGTGTTTGGTGCCCAGCCTGCTGATCCTGTGCTTGCTGTCCAGCCTGATGATCCTGTGTCTGCTGTCCAGCTTGCTGATCCTGTGCCTGCTGATCCTGCGCCCACTGTCCAGCCTGCTGATCCTGTGCCCGCTGTCCAGCCTGCTGATCCTGTGCCCACTGTCCAGCCTGCTGATCCTGTGCCCACTGTCCAGCCTGCTGATCCTGTGCCCGCTGTCCAGCCTGCTGATCCTGTGCCCGCTGTCCAGCCTGCTGATCCTGTGCCCGCTGTCCAGCCTGCTGATCCTGTGCCCGCTGTCCAGCCTGCTGATCCGGTGCCCGCTGTCAAGCCTGCTGATCCGGTGCCCGCTGTCAAGCCTGCTGATCCGGTGCCCGCTGTCCAGTCTGATCCGGTGCCCACTTTCTGGTATGATGATCCAGTGCATGCTGTCCAATCTGATCTGATGCCCACTGTCCAATCCGATCTGGTGCCTGCTGTCCAATCCAATGATCCTGTGCCCACTGTCTGATCCGGTGCCCGCTGTCCAGTCTGATTTATAATAAATAGGTCTTTAGAGTCTTAAGCACAGTTCCTGTTTTATCTGAATCAGTCGAATTAGCTATTCTAGTTCTTCCTTGGACTACAGAACACCTTACCAATTGTAGAGGTTGTAAAGATCAGAGCAGGGGGGATTTCAGTAGTTCAACAAAATAAAGGTGGGCAGAGTTGGCACCATTCCTAGTAATTTCAGTGCAGCAAAGGCACTGCATTGTTAGCCCACAACAGAAAACTAGGAGCAGAGTGCATTTCCGGCACATCAACAGCTATTTTTCTGAACTCGCAGGGTCTTAAAAACACGTTGGAAAATGTGCATGCATTGCAGAGAGGTACTACATTTTTTATGGCATAGAACTGAACCATGTAATGGGAAAATATTGATTAGCCTCATAAAAGGAAGAGTCACTGCTGTGATGACTCAATGGTGATCTTTATACATAGGCTTCATTCAGGGATACAATCCTTCAAATGTGAAAACATCTAGGAGCTTCACATGTTGAATGGATAGAAGATTAAATTCAAACTCAACTGGACCTTTATTCTTAGTTTACATAATCCCCCTTTTACCCAATTTCCCTAAATATATTTCTTTAACTACTTCACCTGGGATTTCCCAGGTTAGGACCAGAGCACTTTTTGCGATTCAGCACTGCGTCGCTTTAACTGACAATTGCACGGTCGTGCAACGTTGTACCCAAACAAAATTTGCATTCTTTTTTTGCCACAAATAGAATACCGTATATTCATGGCGGCAGTGTGGACGTGTCTCACGAATAGCCGTAAATGAGCGACGATCTGCGGGTGGCCGCTAGGGGGTGCGCTCGCCCGCCGTACTCCTGAGGAGTGTGCCCGCGGCTCGGGCGAACCTGATGTCCGCCGGCTAGCCATGATGAGCGGCCACAGCAAAAGAACGGGAAACCGCCGATGTAAACACGGCAGTTCCCCGCTCTGTTAGTGGGGGCATAGGAGATCTACTGATCCCTGTCACTGGAATCAGTTAGATCTCTTATGCCCATGGTAGCCCAGCCCCCCCCCCCCACAGTTAGAACACGCCCAGGGAACACAGTTAACCCCTAGATCTCCCCCTGCAGGTTAACTCCTTCAATGCCAGTGACATTTATACAGTAATCAGTGGATATTTACATTTCTGATCGCTGTATAAATGTCATTGGTCCCAAAAATGTGTCAAAAATGTCCGACATGTCCGCTGCAATATCACAGTCCCAATAAAAACCGCCATTACTAGTAAAAAAAAAAAATATATAGTAAAAACGCCATAAATCAATTCCCACAGTTTGTAGACGCAATTACTTTTGCGCAAACCAATCAAAATATGCCGATTGCGATTTTTTTTACCAAAAATATGTAGAAGAATATATAACCCAATGAATAATTTTTTTTTTTTTTTTTTGGGATATTTATCATAGCAAAAAAGTAAAAAATATTGTTCTTTTTTCAAAATTGTTGCTCTTTGTTTGTTTATAGCGCAAAAAATAAAAACCGCAGAGGTGATCAAATACCACCAAAAGAAAGCTCTATTTGTGGGAAAAAAAATGATAAACATTTTGTTTGGGTACAACATTGCACGACTGCGCAATTGTCATTCAAAATGCGACAGCGCTGAAAGCCTAAAATTGGTCTGGGCAGGAGGGGGGTTTAAGTGCCCAGTAAGGAAGTGGTTAATGACCAGGGCATTCTTTGCAATACGGCACTGCGTTACTTTGACAATTGCGCAGGAGTGCAACACTGTACACAAAATTTATGTCCTTTTTTTCCCACAAATAGAGCTCCTCTGGAGGTTTTTATTTTTTGCGTCAATTTTGAAAAAAAAAAGAAAAAAGTGTCACAATAAGCGTATGTTAATTGGTTTCCGCAAAAGTTATAGCATCTACAAACTATGGGATGGTATAATGGATTTTTTTGTTGTTTTTACTGGCAATGGCGGCGATCAGCGATTTTTGCGGTGGACAAATCTGACCCCAAGTGACACTTTTTGGGGACCAGTGACACTAATACAGTGATCAGTGCTAAAAAAAAAAAAAAAAAAAAAAAAAAAAAAAAAAAAAAGAAAAAAAATGCACTGATCACGTTATAAAAGGACACTGGCAGGGAAGGGGTTAACATCGGGCGATCAAAGGCTTAAGTGTGTTTTTTAACTGTGTGGGGGGGTGGACTCACAGGTAGAACACAAAGATTGCGGTTCCTGATTACTAGGAAGAGAAGATCTCTGTATACTTCCCTGTCAGAATGAGGACCTGCCTTGTTTACATCTGATCCCCGTTCTGCCCCTCTGTGGAGCGATCACCGGTGGCCGGCAAACATTGGGTCCGCCGGACACGCAAACTGGCTCCCCCTCCGTGCAGCGGGGGCACGAAGCAAAGTACAGGTACGTTGTTTCGCGCAATAGAGCCGCCCTGCCGCAGTATATATGCGCTGGGCGGTGAGTAAGTGCTTAAGAAAGGAGGAAGAGTGACTGTACATTTTGCTAATAGCTAATCCATGTATGGTATTTAATACCAAGTTAAAGTACCCAATGCTAATACTGATAAACAAGCCAACTGTACTTACCCTTTAAAAAAAAAAAAAAAAATACACTAGCAGTGATCAGGTTTGCGCATTCTAAAGGCATTCTTTGCCTTTCAATAAAAGTAACATAACCGGTCTCTAGAAGTTATATACAGGGTGTGTATACTTCAGGGCACATTAACATTCAAACGTAAGGTGGCACATCCTCTTTAAAAATATCAAAGCAGAGAAAGAAGACAGGAAACCATTCCAAGATCTCCCCATCTGTCAGTGCTGGAAAGAAGCCAAAAGAAGTCAGAAGGCTGCAGAAATCTGACAGCTTTATATGCAGATTCCTCATTTTCTCAGGAATAATAATGAAGTGTGGGCTAAAGCCTGCAACAGATCACTTTTAATTTACTTCTATGGAAGAAAAAAGGATGGTTAGAACACCATTTACACCTACACATTTCCTGCTTCCATTATTTCCTCCTGCATCCACGTAAAGATTTCTAGAAAAGTGAAAGCCACGTCTTTATGCCTCTGTCATTCACGGTTATTGGTTTACTGAAGACAAGCAGTGCCCTCATTCTACCACCAGTTACAATGGTTATCGTCATCACTGATCTTCAGAGATTATGGGCTAGAGCGTTTATACTGCAGTGACCCCCATTGTTTTCACCGGGACAGCGGGGGGCAGGACAGTTCTGGATGGAGGGCGGGAGCTGCCCGAGGTTAATGCGGTAGTAAACCGCATCCCCAAAAAAAAAAAACCAGGCAGTTTAAGTCATAGTGTGCTTGTATGCGTCGCAGACTTACCCAAAAGGAAGCCCTCCAACGCCGCGCTGTCACCACTTAAGTTGATTCTTTGTTCACCCGGTCTGCTTTCCGGATTTGCCGGTTTCAGCCATCGGATTGGCCTAGCCGGCGATTATGTCACTCCTGCACATGCGAGTGGGAGCCGCTGTTTACAGCACGGCTCTGAAGGAACAGCATGGGTATGGGAGCGAAAGTGCCAGGGACGTCTGCGTCTAAAGCAAGTATCTCCTAAACGGCACATGTTTAGGAGATATTTGGGTACTGTAAAGGTAAGCCTTATTATAGGCTTACCTGGAGAATCATGATTTTTTTGCTCAGAATAAAGATCACGATTCTCGTGGCGTAACATCTTACATATACAAAAAAATTGGGCTAACTTCACCGTTTAGTTTTTTTTTTGAATGTGTCATTTTTACCAAAAATTGCATTTGAAAGACCACTGCGCAAACACCATGTGCCATAAAATATTGCAACAACCCCCCATTTTATTCTCTAGGGTCTCTGGTCAAAAAAATATATGTTTGGGGGTTCTAACTAATTTTCTAGCAGAAAAAATGGATTTTTACTTGTAAGCAACAAATGTCAGAAAAGATTTAGTCTTTACATGGTTAAACTGAGCTATTCTATACAGGCAGTCCCCTAGTTATGAACATCCGACTTATGAACGACTCCTACTTACAAACGGAGAGAGACAACAGGAAGTGAGAGGAAATCTCCCCCTAGGAAGGGAAATTCACTCCTGAAAAAGGTGTCTCCACTGATGCTTTAATCACCAAGGTTTGTTTCCACAACAACCCAAAATTTTCAAAATCCAATTATCATTGGGACAGAAAGTGAGGCGACATCTGAACAGAAACATAGACAGCAAAACAAACATTACAGGGGTGTTAACCCTTCCCTATGCTATCCAAAAAGCTTAAAAATAGTTTTTTTGGCTGAAGCTACACTTAAAAAATGTACCTGTTCCGACTCACAAACAAATTCAACTTATGAACAAACCTACAGTCCCTATCTTGTTTGTAACCTGGGGACCGCCTGTACACCAGAGTTCATTCCTTTGATAAGTAGAAACATTGTATCTCTTTGCTTCTTTTATCTGCAATGATCTCAGACTTGGCAGTCTGCCCAGATAGGAGAGACTCAAGTCACTCCGACTTAGAAAAAGGTTTTTGGGGAGACTTAGGCGACTTGCATTGACTTCTATTATTACAGTCAAGTCGCTTGCAAGTCCCGCTGAGTCGCCCTGCAAGTTGGATCATCCACTGCAACCAAGTGTCCCCGTGTGAAGCTTCTTATCTCCTCCTGAGCTGACAGTTTTTTTCTAGTGTCTCTGTCTCCATTATGACTGCACCGAGAATCACAGTAATGCGGGATGGAGATTGAGGGGGGGGGCGGGGTGAATCGAGATCACGATTCTTTTACGATTAATCGTGCAGCTCTAGGCTGCAGGTAAAAATCTTACATGGGAGTTTACTTCCACTTTAACAAGCAAGTGATTGGTTGCTGGGATAAAAGGGCAACCAATCACTATCTTGCAGCTTTCGCCCTCCATTGAGGCCTGCTGCGTCTCCGACCCTCCCAATCTGTCTGTGTAAGGTAGGACAGTGGGGGGGGGGGGGGGGGGGGAGGACTGATGTGGGGGCGGAGGACAATAAATGGGGAGGGGGGGCTAAGGACTGTGATGTGGGAGGGCTGAGATCACTAATGTAGCGGGCTGAGCACGGATGTGGTGAGTTGAGGACTATCATGTGGGGAGAGGGGACTGAGGACTGCAATGTGAGGAAGGGCGGCAGAGAACAGTACTGTTTGGGGGGGGGGGGGGGGGGTGATGTCGAGGAAGTGTGAGAACACTACTGTGAAAGGGGTGGAGGGTCTTGATGTGAAAGGGGAGGAACAGTGATGTGCAGTGCGGAGTGAGGGCACTGATGTAAGAACGGGTTCAGATTAGTGCATGTGCATTTGGTGCACATGTCGTGGGTAATTCAGCCCATTTATGAAACACAGAAAAAGAAGTCCCCGACCCCTTTTTTCAAAATCGCTCTGCACCAAGCCACATGGTGCGGCACCAACATGCGGTATGGCGCATGTGGAACAGATTCAGACCTCTGGAAGATTGCTGGAAGAAAATTTTACTGACCGAACCTCAGTGAATTTTAATTCAATACCCTTGCTCTATTAAGATATCTGAGGTGATGCCCCCTGGGATTTGTTCAGACCTGGTAAAGCATACAAATACTGAACTTAAACCTCCTTATTTCCAGAGGAATTCCACCACATTTTTGTTGTACCTGTCATGAAGCTGGTATCTTTCTCGTACCTCCTCTAAAATGATTCTCTTGGGCCCCTCACCTCCAATGAGAAAGTGCAGGTCTGGGTATCTGAGGCACATTTCAGGGATTATACCCCCCAGCAAGTCTATTCCTGGAAAACAAAAATTTTAGGATTATAAAATCACGTTGGCTTGGAGTACAATATTGGCAGAGAGCTATACACTACAATCCATAGGAACCTATCAAAATTAATAATTTATCATTCTGACCAGAATGCTGAAATCCAATTGGTTGCCATCAGCAAATTCACTTTACTAGTTAAAGATGACAAGCAGGAAGAGAACATCCTCTGTAGAATTAAAGTAGGACTATATGCAACCCCCCCCCCCCCCCATTTGGGATAGAGTATGGGAGGGTTATTATTATTATTATACAGGATTTATATAGCGCCAGCAGTTTGATCAGCGCTTTACAAAAATGAAGGCTGACAGTACAGTTACATCACAATTTGGTACAAGAGGAATCAGGGCCCTGCTCGTTAGAGCTTACAATCTTTTGTTTTGCCTTTGGTGTCCCATTGGGGAGAATTTAATTCGCTTCCTGTCCCATTGTCAAACAGGAAGTGAGAGAAAGCCCCTGAAAATTAAGGGAATCCCTTTGGGACCCCCAGCTCACCAGAACAAGTGTTCCCATTGGAAGATTTCCCTTCTATTACTTTTCTGGGGACAACAAAATTTGAGATTTTCTTTCACCTTCAATGAAAATGCTATATGAACAAATAGAGAGGGCAAAGCTCCCTAAAGGGGGCAAAGAAAGCAATAAAAAAATGAGGGGTTATAATTCTTCTCTACTCTGTCCAAAATTTAAAAAAAAAAAAAAAAAAAAAAAAAAAAAAAGTGTTTTGCCTTTAGTTATTGACTAAATGCGGTTTCTCATGAGAAAAAGGACAAGATCAGCACTATGCAGGCGGCTTATCAAAAAAAAAAAAAATAAATAAAAAAAAAAAATAAAATAATGGACACTATGGCTTCTTTCGCACAGAAGTCAATGCTTAATGCCCCCAAAAAGCAATCTGCAGTGGGTTGCTTTTCAAAGGGCAGCATAGCAGTGTTTGGCAGGCGTTCAGAGTGCAATCCTGCTGCCTCCTGAATGTCCACTTCCCACCCCTCTCTCCAATCCCAAGGAGGATTTTGCAGTGCGCCCCTATTGAACTCAATTGGAGAGTTTGACAGGCGATGTCACATGCCAAACTCTGCAGCTTGAGTTAAAAAAGCCACGGCCATGACACATGTACAGCCCTGTCAGGCTGTAATGTTACAGTTGTATGGGTGGTAGAACCATGGCCGCCTCTTTTTACTGCCCCCTGGCTGCCTGCGTGACGGAACCCTAAAAGGTCTCCAAAGTTAAACACGTTACTTTCACCACTAGGTAAGCCCAAGCTTTGCTGTATCCTGGATCAAGTCATTGGTGTGCTGGTTTTACCTCTTGTCTACCAAGGTATGTTTATAAACTCCTTGTTATACAAGGGGTTAAAAGGTTAAAACAAGCTTGGTATAATCTTCAAGTAAAAGTGATCTTGGCATCCATAGAGAAGATTTTAAAGTGTAAACATTTTTAAAGAATGGTCTCCAGAGAGAGAAGTGGTAAGGCAAGTCAGGTCCATGGCACGGTTCCTGCACTAGGAGTCTCAATATCTTCTGACCTTCAGGAACGCATAGTGTGTGTGTGTGTGTGGCGTGTGCGTGTGGCGTGTGCGTGTGCGTGTGTATATAAAAAAAAATGTATTTATTGTAGAATGCAATGATTGCTATCACAGCCTGGAATGTGCAAAAACAAATCCACAACAAATGTGAAACCTTGTTATAAAAAAGGTGAATGTTATAGTA
Organism: Glandirana rugosa; assembly: GCA_018402905.1. Taxonomy (NCBI): domain Eukaryota; kingdom Metazoa; phylum Chordata; class Amphibia; order Anura; family Ranidae; genus Glandirana; species Glandirana rugosa. The sequence goes on along the minus strand of BLSH010303093.1, from coordinate 961,357 downwards.
GTCACCTTTTCTCACTGAAAAGCATGTTGGTAAATGTCAGTGGATGCTATTTGACCCGGTAAATGTGCTTAAAGCAGACCTGCAAAATGGAAGGTCGCTTCCCTGCCATCCACCCATCACCTAAAGCTGTAAATAAAACTTTAACAAACAATCGCCACCTTGATCCCAACTTCCAGGAAGTGCGGGTGACATAAATCGCCCCTCATTGCTTCTTCCTGGCCACTCCAAATCCCCCAGAATGCATCCCTGCAATGGGCTGGGGTATATTCTCATGGTATTCTAAGTTCCCAGCTATCCCTGTGACAGCAGTGATACATAGGGGTTGATTTACTAAAGGCAAACCCACTTTGCACTACAAGTGCACTCAGTGCTGACCCAAGACATTGTGCTGCCTGGGTCCAAGAATGCAATGCAATGCTGCTGCCCCCCCCCAAAAAAAATAAAATAAATAAATCACGCCCACCAAAAGGCCCCCACATCCATTATTTTATATCATGATAATACTAAAATTTCATTTATCAGGAAGTCAAACATGCAACAGCACCTTGTCTATATGCAAAATTATATGACATACCATTATGTTCAATTCCAAGGGATGGGCTAGGGCAGTATAGGGGCAGGGTAGGGTAGTATAGGGGCAGGGTAGGATAGTATAATGGGCAGGCTAGGGCAATATAGGGGCAGGCTAGGGCAGGATATGGACGAGCTAGGGCAGGATATGGACAGGATATGAACAGGCTAGGGTAGTATATAGACAGGCTAGGGCAGTATAGGGATGGGCTAGAGCAGTACAGGGGCAGGCGGAGCAGCCCAGGGGGCAGTTGCCATCATGACACACAAAACTGCTGGGAAAAAAAAATCTTGGTTGTCAATTTGCTGGGTAAATAGAAGAGAAGGAGAGGCAGCCGTAGTTCAATTTGCTGCCCCTCTCAAAGTGCTGCCTGGGTCCAATGCACCCACGGGGACCCATGGTAGGGCCGGCCCTGAGTGCACTTAGAAGTGCAGTCGCTGTAAATCTGAGGGAAAGATCTGAAATCAAGGGAAGCTCTGCTGACTTTATCATCCAATCATGTACAAGCAAAAATGCTGTTTTTTATTTTCCTTGCATGTCACCCTTGGATCTACAGCGACTGCACTTCCAAGTGCACTTGCAGTGCAAAGTAGATTTGCCTTTAGCAAATAAACCCCATAGTGACATCACCTGTGCCTCCTGGACACGTAAAGCGTTCGTTACTGTTACTTTTGCTTAACCGGCAAGGGACCGGCAGAAAAACATTTAAATTTAAAGAGTAACTCCACTTTTGTTTGGAAAAAAAATAAAAAATCCTGTGGGTGATCTAAGTACATTACAAGGATTTTAAAAACTTTGCTGCAGATTCCTACTTTCTGTTATTCTCAAGAAATCCCTGCGTGTCTGTGTCCATGTGGAAAGTGAAGCTAATGGGAGTGGTTTCAGCTGCTGCAATCAGCTGCTGCACCTGCAGGGCTCTAATGAGGAAAGCTGTTGGGCCTGCATACCTTTAGACGTGATTTCCTATTGGAAGTATCTCACCAAAAATTACACTTTTGTTGCAGGGGATGCCCGAAATCTGACTTGTATCTTAGTGCAGACTTCTGGGAAAATAAATGAGCCAATCACACAAGCAGGAAATAATGTTTCTGGAGACGTTCTGTACACATTATGTGTACAGAACTCCTCCAGGTTACCATATTGCATTTTACAAAAAATGACAGAGCTGCAGATTGTACATTTTTAATAACTTTCAATTACAATATGACTTGTGTCGCAATTATATGCGCTATATTATTTTTTCTTTATTTGCTATTTTTTTCTCCACAAAAGTGGAGTTACCCTTTAAAGCAGAACTTCAGCCTAAAGGTGAGTACTTGACTGAAAGCATCAGTACTCATACTCACGGGTAAAAAACTGGCATAAGTGCAACCCTGGAACCACTTTATTGACTTATTTATGAAAACAAAGCTGCATTATTTGTGTCTTTTACATCCGCCTCAAGCTCGGTTTTAAAGTATGCCTGAAGAGGCATAGAAACAGTTTTAACCACTTGCTGACCACCCGCCGCAGTTAAACCAGGGCAAGGTGGCTCTGCTGCGCTTATCACGTAGGTTACGTTGGCTCCTGCACTTGCTTTTGTGGGCGCTTACGCGCTTCCATTGACCAGCGGGGGAGCCAATCAGCGGGTCAGGCGGACTCGATGTCCGCTGCCCACCCGCGATCGTTCCCCACAGAGAGTACAGGGATCAGCCTGTGTAAGCAAGGCAGATCTCCGTTCTGACAGGGGAGATGACACAGATCCTGTCTTTCTGCTATGTAGGAAGACGGATCTGTGTATTGTCCCAGTGAGCCCATCCCCCATACAGTTAGAGGACACAATGAGGGAACACATTTAACCCCTTGGTCACCCCTGTTAACCCCTTCCCTGCCAGTGTCATTAGTACAATGTCAGTGCACTGATTACTGTAATAATGTCACTGGTTCCCAAAAAAAGTGTCAAAAATGTTAGTTAGGTATCCGATCTGTCTGCCGCAAGGTTGCAGTCCCGCTAAAAATAAAAAAATCACAGATCGCCGCCATTACTAGTAAAAAATTTAAAAATGCCATACATCTATCCCCTATTTTGTAGGTGCGATAACTTTTGGCAAACCAATCAATATATGCTTATTGGGATTTTTTTTACACGAAAAATATGTAGAAGGATACGTATTGTCCTAAACTGATGAATACATTTGTTTTGTTTTTTTAATGTTTTATAGCAGAAGGTAAAACATTTTTTTTTCAAAATGGTCGCTTTTTTTTGTTTGTTTATAGCGCAAACAATAAAAACCGCAGAGGTGATCAAATACCACCAAAAGAAAGCTCTATTTGTGGGAAAAAAGGATGTCAACTTTGTTTGGGTACAACGTTGCACGACCGCGCAATTGTCAGTTAAAGCGACGCAGTGCTGTAATTCAAAAAAATGGCCTGGTCATTAAGGGGGTAAATCCTTCCGGGGTTAAAGTCTAGATTTCACTTTATTCTATATGTTTGATTTCTATATAATCCCATGCAGCAATATTCAGAAAACTCTTCATGCCACTTCTGAGCTGCACTGCAGCCTCTGGTCACATGATTCCACCCCTATTACTTATATTATCACACAGTGCAGTGTGCGGGATCGTGCTACTGAGGGCTCAGAAATAGGAAAGTGCTGGGCTTTTTACAGGCCCACATTCAGAGTGATAAAAAGAAAAAAAATGCACCAGCATGGGAATAAAGAATTTCCTTACCTTTTCTGTACACAAGTCTGCTGACCACCACAATGGTAATTTTACCAGTCCTGATTTTCTGGGGATCTGGAGTGAAATCTGTGGGGTCCACAGCATTAGGGATGACAGAGACGATCTCGGGGTTCAGGGCGGCCCGGAGCACAGTGTTCTCTTTGCTGGTGTAAGAAACACAGATGATGTGGTTTGTATCACACAGGGACACCGTCAGAAGCTTGTTGGTGAGCACGGAGCTGACATCAGCAAATCCAAACAGTGAATGGTCCGTGAAAACTGTATGGAGCCCCATTGTCTTCGCGTGGAACAAAGCATCATGGGCCATGGCAGAAAAAGAGCTGTGGGAATGAACAATGCTGACCCTTTCCCTTACAAAGATATACCTGAGGAGGGGTAGACTATGCAGCAGGGTGGTGGCCGTAGACTGGTTGTACATAACCCTCAGAGGTAAGTAGTAGACTTTCAGGCCATTGGTGAGGTAGCGGATTCCTTTCCGGTCCTCATAGGCATGAGTGACAACGATGACTTTGTGTCCTCTCTCGATCAGACATTGCGATAGCTGATAAATGTGACTCTCTACGCCGCCCATGTTTGGATAAAAGAAGTCTGAAACCATACAGATCACGTGGGCCCTGCCGACCGGAGACGGTGCACCTTCTGTAGTCTTAGAAGAGTCATTGTGAGAGAAAGGTGTACACCCCACTCCCCGAATGTGAACCATGACAGCCACGTGGGAGAGAACAGCTCCTCTTCTTCTAGATCTGTAAGACAGACATAATCAGAAGTCTAAATGGAAAAAAAGCCAATACAAAAAAAAAAAGCAAATAGTAGCGTTCAGGATACAATCATACAAAGCTACATCGAAGGCAACCTGTCCGGTGGGGGGGTTAGCTGTTCACAGGCACGGCTACCATCTAATATTTGAATCGGTCACGTCTGAGCTTCCCCAATGCAGTGCTAGTTCCAGGGTGGATGTCCCCATACATGGTGGCCTAGAAATGGCACCACTTCTGAAGGTAGGGTAATGGCAATCTCCAGCACTGAGAGAAAGTTTGGGGCTGCCAATACTGACCTTTTATTAATGTATGTAGACCCAAAAGGAAGGGTAGGTGGCACTCCACGAATACATTTTAGCAACTTGAAATTTTATTCGTCAAATTTCTGTAAATGGCTATTTGATGAATAAAATTTCAAGTTGCTAAAATGTATTCATGGAGTGCCGCCTACCCTTCCTTTTTGCAATGCGGTGGCGAGCCGGGGTGTGCACCTACGTGGGTCTGGCTGTCGGCTTGAGCGGTGTGTTCCTACCTTTAATTGGACTTCTATAATGTAGCCTCCATTAATAGGGAGGCCCGGGCGACCAGCCGACGCGTCCTCCCGCTGGCTGGAGACCCGAATGAAGCCGGAATCGGCCTTGATCGATTCTCGGATCTAAGCGGAAGCGATGCCATGACATCATTTCCAGTTTACAGAAGGCTTAAAGTAACCAAATTAAAAAAAAAAAAAAAAATTTACAGTATTCAAAACAGTGCAAAGGAGGGACCCCCAGATCCCTCCATAAAAAGAGTACCCGTCACAAGGGATCTTTACATTCCTTCTGACAGCAATAAAAGTGATCAGATTTTTTTTTTTTGGTTGTTGTTCAAAAGGGACAGTGTAAAAAAAAAAATAAATAAATAAATAATTGTAAAGCACCCCATCCCTCCGTGCTCGCGCGCAGAAGTGAATTCATACGCAAGTTGCAAATGTAAACAGGGTTCAAACCACACATGTGAGGTATCGCCGTGATTGTTAGAGCGAGGGCAATAATTTTAGCACAAAACCTCCTCTGTAATTTTAAACTGGCAACCTGGGGAACTGTTTAAAAGCGTCGCTCCCTCCTCACCACCCCCCAACACACTAATCAGCGTTCGCAGCCATTATGTAAAAGCTGATCGGATGCTGGTTTTCCAACATGTCCCTTCAATAAACGCCAGCCCTTAGACCAGCTTCCACCGGAAGGACAGCTGTACACATGGGTCCACATGTCGGCTGGTTCCTATTGAACAGGCCAATATTTGGACCGTGTGTACCCAGCTTTACTTTCCTCATCAAATCATCCCTACACATTCATTACCTTTTGTATCATTTGCTCCTCCCTTTTAGATTGTAAGCTCTCAGGAGCAGGGCCCTCAACACTTAAAACTCTCTTGTTTTGAATTGTATTATAACTGCATGGTCTCCCTTTTATATTATAAAGCTCTGCACAAACTGTTGGCACTGTATAAATCCTGTATAATAATAGTGGTGCCCCTTCTTCCTTCATTTCCCCAACCAGCAGAATCTCATTCTGTAGCATAGGGGCTCAATCCTGACATCAGCCTTACCTTCTCAGTGCACCAGATGAGAGCCCACACCTTCAGCTGCTATTTACACAGCACTAACTAAATGAATATTGCAGCACAGGGAATGAGACTGCCTTTGGAATGACCTCAGATGCAACTCTGACCAGAAGGATCACTAAAAAAAAAATTAGGTGGCTTAGCTTCAACATAGATGTATTCCAATACTCTACAAGTACAGCTTCACTAACTTCCTATAAATAAAGATTTGTAGGAAACCTGCCATAGCGAAGCCATACAACAATTATCATTTGTACTTCTGTAAATGATTAATCCCTTTTCATAAATCAATGCCTATAAGCATATAAAGAAACCATACCATGCAAAGCCAAGTAAACAATCAAAGGTAATTTGTGTGGCTTGGTGATTGGCATTTCTGGCTTGCAGCATTGGAGTCCCCAGCTCAAATCCTAGCCAGGACACTATCTGCATGGAGTTTGCATGTTCTCCCTGTGCTAGCATGAGTTTCTTCTGGCTATTGCAAAGATGTGCTGGTGGGTTAATCAGCTCCTGTCTATATTGGCCTTAGATTCTAAGCCCCTTGTAGACAGGGACTGATGTGACTATACATGTAAATTGCTGTGTAACCTGAAGGAACTAAATAGATACTTATAATAAATCTGATACATAATCATTAAAGGAAAAAATGTGACAAGCTTTGTGCTCTTCATCTTTAATCTTCTCTGGCAGTGGGCAGCACTGGATTATGCAGAGAGCAGAACTGATGCAATGACATCTTCATCACTTTCTGCATCCATAAACTGTGAGTACAAAGAACTGTTTAGAGACCACACACAATGCCTTGTACTCACTGTCTTTCCTCGCTCTCCTCGGTTAGGCGACAATATGCATCATTCAACCCAGAAGACTGAGGACATCTTGTGGCAAAGAAGAGGTACTGCAGCTACAGCTGCCCTTTTATTTTTTTCTTCCCCTTGAGGAATGAAGGGGTAAGGAGGTCCAGGTGCTTTGAGAAAACACCACACTTCTGGGGCTAACACATTATTTTATGTTCATGTTTATAGAAGATACCCAGAAATTATATTGCTGACAACTGTTGCAGTGTAATAAGTGCAAGCCTTCCCACTTAGCAGAAAATATGAGAATGGAAACCAAAGAGGATGAGTAATAAGGGCGGCCCCATCCATGCAGCTGCTCTCCCTATTCAGCCCCTTTCAGAGTGCCAGGGGGCATGAATTCCTATGGCAGGGGTGTGGTTTTTGAAGCACCTGAATAGAGCCAGAGGCTCTAATAGGCTTCAAAATAGGGTGGGCTCGGGGCGCAGAGCATTGCATCTGGAGCCCATCCAGGTGTGTTGCAACAGTGAATGAATATTCCCGGCCAATCGGGAAGCGGGTCTGATACCGGTCACCCGATTAGTTGAAAGTACAGGCAATCCTATTGGATGCCTGGAAGGAGGAGAGAAGAGTCGCACAGCGTCTCTATGAGCGGAAAGGACCCGCTGCCTGGGACGCTGATCTATCGCCTTCACCCGCTGCCTGACCCACCACTAAGAAGGGATAAGTGCCAGGCAGACAGCGGGCGGCGGGGTGCTCCTAAAGTCAATGCTGCTGGCCCGGGGGGGGGGGGGGGGGGG
>BLSH010303093.1:901643-925676 GCA_018402905.1 Glandirana rugosa | reverse complement strand
AAGAAATATTGTTTTTTTTTTGCAAAATTGATGCTCTTTTTTTGTTTATAGCGGTGATCAAAAATGACGTAGAGGTGATCAAATACCACCAAAAGAAAGCTTTATTTGTGGGGAAAAAAAGGACACAAATTTAGTTTGGGTACAACTTCGCACGACCGCGCAATTGTCAGCTAAAATGCCGAATCGCAAAAAGTGCTCTGGTCCTGGGAAATCCTTCCGGGGGTGAAGTGGTTAAGTGAGAGTTAGATTGACTAACCATGTGTTTTTTCCTTAAGTGTTATCAGGAAAACCCTGAGTATTTGGGAACCAAAAACTTTAAGTGGGGCGAGAGTGTAGCCAGGAACCAAGTGTTATACTCCTGGCAATAAAGACGTTCCTGCCTGCAGGTATATTGTTGCTGAATTCCCCCTAGTGCCAAGTTTATTAGTTGGAGACTTGAACTATGCTAGAGAACTGCATTGTGGAGGTTGTAGTGTGCTTTTAAGGATTATCATCAGCCTGTGCTGCAGAAGAACTTAATTTTCCATCAGACTGTGCTGCATAGGAAGGCTCCTGGTAGAAACGGTGCCTCATGTGAGAGTCTATGTAAGCAGAGGGTGCGGCCTGGTGTGCTCTCTCTGGATGGTGGTGATCAATTAAACAAGACCCTGTGTGTCTTGTCAGCTGAGTTGTGGCCTACACATAGACCTTGCAGTCTTCAACTTTACAGCGCTTCAGTAGATGATCGGGGAGATCGGCCCTGCTACCAGCGGAGCTTGTTCCTGAAACCTGTGCGCAGCTAAAGCGATCAATCCAGGAGAACTGCAAGAAGAGAGGCAGTGGAAGCCGATTCCAGGAGACAGGGGGCTGGAGTGTCATCATCATCATCTCCAGTCTCATCATTACCATCATCCTAGCAGCGGAGTCATGTTCTACAGTCATTGTTCTTGCTGGGTGAGCAGTCTCAGGCCCATCAATACAGTACTGATTTCATATAATCCGATCTCACATACTTATTGCTAGTGGAGATGTAAGCCCTATCACAGAACTGGAAAAGCTGGAGTATAACTACTTAAGGTTTTACTGGATTGCTGTCAACTGTAGTTTTATTACAAAGTCAGTGATCACTGTGAACTTCTTTAATTTACTGTAGTAAAGTTGTTTCACCTCACTTTTGTGGGTACCTAACATCCAAATAAAGAGCCAGCTGAAGCTATACTGAACTTTGACCAAGGAACATTGATTCACTGCAGTTTCAGTTGTCTTTCCCCCCACTTAGTAAGTTCCATTGCTGCTAAAATCTTGGCATACTGAATTTGCCTAAGAAATCTTCTTCATAGAGCAGGTGGAATTTATGTGTATCTGTGATATATGACTAAGTTATACCAGTTTATCTACAGTCCACTAATTTATATAATTTTATCTATAGTCAACTAGTACCAGTTTATCTATGGTTAATTGAATAGTGTCTTTTCATCAGTTAATTGATACTAGTGGATTTCCAGATATTCTGCCTATATTTAGATAGATTTGGGAGTTTATTCCCTCTGTGGCTGTTGGGGAGTGAATAGTAGAGAGTGGTTTGATGTACAGTAGTCATTGTCCTGCTCTCCTGTGCTCACTCCTGTATACAGAATTCTCAAAACCATCAGTACTGTGTGTGCATTGATATTCTATTGTCAATTATTTGCAAGGGTTATATACAACTTGTTGATTCAGAGTTCCTCTTTAATATACCAGATTTTGAGTAAATACTTTTGATTTCTCAATAGTGTGTGATTCCTTTTACTGAGCCCTATTTGAAGAAAGGTAACACCATGAGCGAACCCAGTGTTTGGGGGGTGGTGGAGGACCCTCAGAGTCGGAGAAGCCCAGGGGGAATTGACTTTTCATGCAACCCCCAAGGGGGCAGCGCTACAAATAGTCAATGCAAGTCGTTCCAAAGTGCAGGAACCATTTTCTAAGTCGGAGTGACTTGGGTCGCTTCGATTAGAGCGGTTCCATGGCACTGAATAGAGCGCGACTTCCTGACAAGTTGCCCCAGTGTGAACCAACACTAAGGATAGCTGATGAGCATAAAAAGTGGGGTAGATCACAAGTTAACGATCACTGATATAGATAATGTATATATCTGAGGAATAAACTTCATATTTTTTTTGTAATATTTTTTAATGTAAAAGAGGGCAACATAAAACGAGTGCGATATTTAACACTGGTTTTGATAAACTAACTCATCAATATATGTATCAAAGAATGTAGTAGCAATTCTCAATGAATTCTCAAGGTGCTCATCAGATATTTTGTGTTGGGCGGCATTCATAACTACCTTGGGCCACATGCGTCACGTGGGCTGAAGATTGGACATCCCTGCATTAGACATTCCTTTCAGAGATTTAGTAGCCTGGACACAAATTTTAATTCTTTAAATATAAATAGGACTCTCAAGTGTCATTCTGTATTAATTGGACTAGATACTGTATAGCAGGATAACAAAATAGACATTTAGCACACAGCAAAAAAACATTAATTGTTTACATAAATGTGCTCTTTAATTGTAAAGTATAAAAATGTTTTATTTTTAACATTTAAAAGCCTGGAGAAGCCTGATTAAGGCTTTTCTGTTATGATATGAAATAGGTCCTCCTCTGACATGCATTCAAATGCTTTGAGCACACTCTCCTACCACCTGGACACACTTTGGCTTGAAATGGACAGTCATCCTTACAGCTGAAATAGAAAATATATAATTATTAATTAGTAATAATACAATCACATAAACATCCAGAGGAAGTTATGTGTATCTAGAAAATGAAACACAACAATAAATACCCGTACCTCTTTGAGCTTAAAGAGAGGGATGTCTTTAAACACTAAGTATGTTGGTAAAAGACCTGTCAATCTCTGTATATGCCTAGGTCCTTATTTTTAAGTGTTATGTTCACCTTTCAAGAAGGTTTTCATAAAAAATCCCCTATGCAATTCTATATCCAATGAATAGTAGATACTGTTGTTATTAGTGATGGTCCTTCTATTCCAGATCCAGCTGTTTTGGGTCCTCTCCAGAAAAAGCTCTGAGCCCCCCACACCTTTCCATCCTGCTGTTTGCAGGACAAATTCAATTTCACTATATTGCGCCCCCTAGCTTCTGCTCTGGGCCGTTCACACTGCACATGTGTGCTGTGCATCCTCTCGTTGCTCCAGCTAAGCTTAGTAGCAGTGGCTCCAGGACATTCAAATTCGGCTGGAGAAGGAGACAGCGCACAGTGTGTGTGAGGTGTTTGAACAGCCTGGATCGGTCACTACAAAGGTTTGCTGGAGCCCAGACAGAACATATGCAGCTTCTGGAGGGGGCACATTATCGTGAAATCATCAGCCCCTCCTGCAAATGGAGGGGGAGGCTGAGTTTTTTTCTGCAGAGGACCCAAAACAGCTGCATCTAAAATGTAAGGGTCTTCGCCATTTCCAATAGGAGGAGCTATGGTATGTACTATTATTTATTACAGGGGTCTCCAAACTTTCAAAACACAGGGCTAGTTTACTGCTCTTCAAACTTTAGGGGGGCCGGACTGTGGCCAGTGGAAGTAGAAAATTCCCTGGCATTGCTGGGAGTAAACAATGCCATAGGCTTGGTGGTCAGTGGGAGTAAATAATGTACATCATCGGTGTCAGTGGGAGGAATAGTGCCCCATTATTGGTGTCAGTGGGAGGAGTAGTGCTCCATAACTGGTATTAGTGGAATAATTAGTTCCCAATCTATGGTATGAATGGAATGAATAGTACCCCATTGTTGATGTCAGTGGAAGGAATCGTGCTCTAAGGGCCAGATAAAGGCAAACATAGGGCCACAACCAGTCCACAGGCCGCAGTTTGGTGGTCCCTAATTTATTAAATGCAAAATTGAAAAGGGGGATTTTCTGAAAATTTTACAAAAGGTGAACTTACACTTTAAAGTAGACGTAAACTCTAAATGGTTATGTATCATCTATTTCAGCTGAATCATCATTGCTGTATCCTGTTCTCTGCCTGCCTTCCTTTGTGTGAAATTCCTGGTGTTCCTGATAGTCCCCCTGCTTTCCTATTTCAAACTGACCATGCTAGTCACGGAAGCATATCCTTCCTAGCAGTGGTCAGTTTTCTTCTTTACATTCTACTTGGGAGCTCAGCCTGCCTGTACTCCAGTGGTCAGACTTGCGCTTACATGCCCCCCTGCACAGAAAATCCCTGAGAAGATCAGTGTACTGTTGTATCCCTGCCTCCTGCAGACACCGCCCTGCTGTCTCCACCTCCAGCTCTCTAATTCCCTTATGCAACTGTAGCCAGCAGTTCTGAAATATTCCTCTGGCATACAGACAATGGTGTACATCGCTTACCATGGAAACTCCCTCTAGTGCTTGTTTTTGGAAAAGACTGTAATTACAGCCAGGATGAGGCTTTGTGGGAGTTGTCCTGTGGAATGAGGAAATAGCCAACAGATTCTTACTGAGTAGATCTCCATTTCCCATCAGGCTGTGCTGCACTGAAGACTACTGAGAGGTGCAATGCATTGTAGGAGGATTATTTAAGGGGAAGGATGAGCTAACAATGGCGTCTTGGGATAGCGTGATCGATCAGAGAGGAACCCTGCATGCTGCTGCTGTCAGATTTAGGCCTGTGGCCTAAGCAAAATGTTCCAGCTAACTGAAATCATCAGCAGGTGATACAGCTAGTATCCGCTCTCCAGCAATACAGTGAGCGAACAATAGAACCATCTAAAGCTCATCTCTATCTGAATAGAAGCCGTGCCAGCTACTGCTACTGCATCAGTCTTGTCTGTCGATCAGGAGAGCTGCAAGAAGTTCAGAGGATGCTTTACACCTCCCAGGAGCAAGCAGTCTACAAGAACTAATGGTTCCAGCGTTCCCAGCATCATCAACTGAACACCGGATCGTTTATCTTCAAACAGTCCCTTGGAACCGGTGAGAGGGCTCAGTGCCCACACATAGAATCACACACACTGTCTTGCAGCATATCTTTATTGCCTCTTGGAATACAGTTTAGCAGTTGTGACTAATCTTATTCAAGAAGTCAGTGGAATTTCACCTATTTGTGCCTCATCTTACTGATTAGAAGGACACAGTATTCATAGGTACCTAATTCTTATTGCCGGCCGAAGATTGCTTTGACATTACAAGACAGGAGAACTGCAACTGAATCTACCCATTTTTTCCTCACTCATATACTCAGGTCTACTTCCTAAGAACTCATTATCCTAGAACAGGAGGAAAAGTATATAGGCCAAGGTTATTTAGTGTGTTTACTTAACTGTAGATCTATTGCTTAATTATATAGTGTAATTGTGCATTGAGGAATACTGTTTATAAGTTGATATAGAATCCATTGAGTGGTACCAATGTATCCTTTGGGTCATTGGTTTGAGATAGGAATTTACTGCAATATTTCATTTGTTAAATTGCAGTAGACATTATCAAATTATCTCTTCTGCAAAGACCCATTAGGGATTGTTTAAACTCAATTGGAAGAATTGCATTATTCTCAATTATTGATATTGTTGGAGAATACAGGGAGTAGTGAAAGTGTACAAATCACGTATTCCTTTTGTTCGCCAGAACCTTCAAGCTGACTACTTATGTGAAGAATTCAACTATTTACTATTTACAGTTGTTATTCTTTCTCAGAAATAAGAGTTAAAAGTAAACCTTTCTAACTCTACCTGTGTTGTGGTCTCAATTACTAAAATAGAGTTATTAGTTATAAAACTTGTAATATGAGTGAACACAGAGTGTCAGGGGTGGTGGAGGACCCTCTGACTGAGGAGATCCAGGGAGGAATTGATTCTTTCAGCCACCCTCAAGGGGGCAGCGCTACACAGCTAAGAACCGAGGATCACTTATGAAAAAAGGAAAAAAATAAATATATAATTGTACTGCCCCCCCAGGCAGCCGGTGACACTTAACCAGCTTATTGCTGAAGGAATTAATCTATCTGTGTTGTTTGCATGGGTGTAGAAATTGGCTAGATTTGCAAGCTGAACAAAAAAAATATATATCAGTGTGCGGTCAACCTATGATTATCAATATTGTCCCAGAGCAGCCAATGATAGACTATCTTTGTAGAACAATGAAAATTAATCTCTGTTTGCTGTGGGGTAATACTGTCTGTAATCTGCAACAATTCTCCCCTTGGATAAATGAGGCCTAGTGTCATTCATAGTTAATAATAAAAACGTATGAAGTTTTCCTCACCTGCAGGTGTCAGGGTGAAATATCTTATTCTTCTCACAGCAGGAGTCCATGTTCTCACTACATTCATTACAGGTGCAGTTCTCTTTGTTGAGGAAGTGGCTCCTGGGACATTTTAGCTTGCAGACACATTCACAACTGTCTTCAAACTCCATGTGTGCGCCACACAAGGCCAGCTCTGTGTCAAAACAATACACCATGGTGTGAATGTTGACAACCAAAATAATGAATAAAGTTATAAACAGAGGTCTTCAAAAAAAGCAAGCTTTTTTTATGCAAAAATGGAATGTATAGCTAACTGTCTGGCATAAAAATTCAGTTGCAGTGGTTGTACCAGCAACTTTGACATGACTTATGGAATTGTCAAGTATTCTTGGCCCATTTTGACCACTTTGCCATCGAGCAAAAACACACTTACTGCATTACATGGGTTTTAACTGCATTTTTATTACCACAGTTCTTCATAATAAATACAACACTTCACAACATGATCCTCCTAACGCTTCTGTATTAAACGGTATTGTAATTGTACTGTGCTGCACAAACTATATAAATTCTGTATAGTAATAATATTACCAACAATAATAACACTTAGCTCTTGGTACAACTTAAAAAAAGAGGGGGTCTCATAAATCACAACAAAATATCCAATAACTGTACTTATCCCTACCCCAAGTTGTACCACGCCTCTTTATGGACAGTGTCATTTCACAAAGCTTTAATGCAAAGATAAGGACCTTTATTTTAGCCACATGCCTGCAATTTTAAAATCGAATCAGACCTAATTTAAAATAACTGTCACGTTTTTGAAAATAAAGATTCTTATATTGTGTTAGCTTTGTGAATTGAGCCTTGGTTTGTGTAATAAAAAGTAATGTTACTGGCTACTGAACTCCTTTGTGTTTTTATCCACGAGATGGCATGATCATATGCACTTTCTTTAGCTTGTGATTGACTTTGGGTTGTCTAGGGAGATGTAATCTGGAGGATGATTGGAATCACGACCAGCACTGGGAAATCAACTACAATGCCCAGTGATACCTGAGAGCAGGAGGGGTCTTATAAATAAAAAAGCCAAGGAAGGAGCGGGGCAGTAGGGGAGCGCAACAACCAGAGAGAGGGTGAGAGGAAGAAGTGCTGTGTTGTGTCTCATAAAGGCAGAGAGAGGTGGTGAACTGCTGTATGCTGGACACTGTTGCACCCTGACCTGGGTGGCTGGACTGAGCTAAGTTTGCTGCATAGTTGGTTGCTCCAGTGACAGCCCTGGAATGCCAGTCTGTGACCCAGGCCACTGCCACTCAGGCCCGCTGGGGAACCACGGAGGTGAACCTCCAAGGTACTTGCCACAAATGGCAGTCATTAACTAGAAGGGAACCCCCTCCCTCAGTCCAACAAACTGCTACAGGAGAATCATAGAGAGAGAGAGTGGTGAGCGGGTCATAGGCCCACGTTAAGCTGAATGCTCGTTGATGTTGTCAGTCTCCATTTGCAAGAAGCTGTAGGTAAAACTCCTCATACAGCATTGTGCTAATGGTTTACAGTATATTGTTGCTATGCCCAACTCAGCTAGTTTACCTGCTCTGCTCATCAAAGTGCTGTAGCTGTGTATACCTTAACATCTAACTGCTGCAACTGTGCACACCCTGTTGTCAGAATGCTGCAACAGTGCCTGCCTCCATCTAAGAATTCAACTGTATATAAAGATTCCCCTCCTTTACTCAAACTAACTTCTAAGGTGCAATACTGTACCACCCAGTCTATAAACATATTGTTATTTATTTGCACAGCAAAATCGGAGGGCAGACCTTGCTTTAACTTTAAATCCTTACCTTCAGGCCTAGACCAGCAAAGGAACCAAATTAACCAGCGCCTCCTGCAGGGGTGCGCTACATTTGGAATAAAGTATTTAAAACTGCTTATTGGGAGTTGGCACCAAGAGACATCTCCAATATAAAATACATCATGGGAGATCCCCTAACACCAGATGTGATCCTTAAATTGAAAATAAACTTATTAGCTGCTTTCCTTCCATGACCCCTTTCCCATTAAGCTGCCATGACAAAGTATTCTACTCTACTATAAATAGCAAGTGGGTCAGACAACTTTTGTTCTCTGTAAATGGCTGCACTGTTCAGATTCCCCAACAACCTTTTCATTGCACCTCCCACCCCTCCTGACTAGTTCTACCAGTAAACAGGTTCTCTTTTCCATCCAACTCTTTTCCTTAGCACTTTCAAGCCTGGTCACTTTCTCTTAGTCATGCAATCATTTTACCCAGTTTGTTATGTCCTCAGGCCTCACGGGACCAGACTGCAGCTCTCTTCTTCATGCTATACCCATATATACAATTTGTCAGTGCAGCACTCCTTTTTGCATTTATCAGATTGTACCAACAATTAAAACCCTTGCACTACATACATTATATTTGTGGATGTTATTTTATTTAGACATTTCAAACCTGACAGTTGTGGAAGTAAAATTTAAATATTACTTGCTGCTATGAAATCTTTTCCCTCCCTCACTTCAGTTTGCTAGGAACAAGCGGTTCAGCTAGTTGCAGTCAAATGCACTGCTGCAAGCACACTACACATCCACAATTAATCTCTGGAGCAAACAATAAGGTAAAATAAATACATAAAAGGAGCAGCAGGACAGCAGGACCAAGTCAGGGAGTATAGCTGGGGGACCAGCAGAAAAGGTTGTGGGTGGAGGTTGTTCATGGAAGAATACACCACAACCCTTGTTTCGGGGTATGAAGGGTCAGATACTGTAGTCCCCTTGTGTTCCATCTCTATGCCTATTTATACATGTAAAAGTTCAGTACCTTCCCTTCTTCTGTAAAGTGATGACTCCTTTTCCAGTACGCACTCACACTGGCTGCTATCCCACTGCCAACCAGGAGGACAATGTCTGTTATTTTGAAGACATCTACAGAAAACAGTAAAAATACTTAATATTTGGGTATTTATCTCTTGTTTCACCATAGTTGTACCTGATAGGAGTTTGTGGGCCCCAAAATGAGCTGAACTATTATTATATAGAAACACTTTTCTGACTGAGCACTGTTTGTGTCTATTTGGCCACATAAAATACATGTATTACAACTTCAAAGACTATAATCTCTGTAAGGCCTCATGCACACAGGACGTTTTTAGACGTTTTTACAGCTGCTGTTTTTAGCTTCAGATGTTTTTTCCTACAGTCAATAAACTCCCCATCATGTTATCCTATGTGTTCATGCACACATAGGCTGTTATCAATTGATTTTAGCTGGGACGTTTTCGAGTTGTAAAAAAACCCCAAGACCAGAGGGTTCTGAGAGACGTTTTCCAGCTGTAAAAACGCTCAAACACTCAAAAACTATCAAAAATGCCGCTCACCAACATTTTTGGACGTTTTAGATCCATTGAGGAAAAAAAAAACTCTACTGCTCAAAAGCACTCAAAACGGCTCACCAACGTTTTTGGTCCATTGAACAAAAAAAAAGGCTACTGCTCAAAACCACTCAAACTATCAAAACCGCTAGTGCAAAATGCTGAAAAAAGCTGAAGAACTCACTGCAAAGCTACTGATGTTTTTAGAACATTTTTTTTAAACTTCCTGTGTGCATGAGGCCATAATGAAATGTGTTTTTCAACCCTAGGCCTCAAGCTAGGGCAGGATTTGTATATAGACAACCAAACTTCGGCTACCCAAGCAATGTCTGCTAGGACCACCTGTTTTACAGGTTGCACTCAGAAAAAGTCCTTGTTTACTGTTTATGACCTACCTGTGACAATGTGCAAGGAACATTATATTAGATGACTTAACAGGTATGTCTCTAAATGAATCTGACTCTAATTTTTACACAACTGTGGGAACCAGCTTCAAAATGTAGGTCACTGAGGAACCAGACACTTGCTTAAATCTTCTTTATAAGGGATTTTCTTAAAACAAAGTTAAAGACAAATATATAAAGGAAGGAACACTGCTCACTGAGCCAGTGCATGAATATGTAAATGAGTGTGGCCTCAGCCAATGCTGCTCCAGCCATGCTTTATGACATGTTTTGCCCCACACACTGGGGATGAAGCCTCAGTGTGAGGGGCGAAAC
Source organism: Glandirana rugosa (assembly GCA_018402905.1). Lineage (NCBI taxonomy): Eukaryota > Metazoa > Chordata > Amphibia > Anura > Ranidae > Glandirana > Glandirana rugosa. The sequence goes on along the minus strand of BLSH010303093.1, from coordinate 915,365 downwards.
ATGTCAGAGGGCGTGGCTGGAGCACCACTGGCTGAGGCCACACATATTCATGCACTGGGTCAGTGAGTGGTGTTCCTTTCTTTCTCTTTTGAGGCCTCCACACCTTTGAATGGTGCATAGGAGCCTGCTCCCTTCACTGCAACCAGCGGGGAGATCTTTGCCTCAGCTTGGAATGGCACTGCAAGTAATACCTGGATCACTGAAATTCAAAAGACATAATATGCTTTTCACCAGCAGGGATTTTTCAGCCACAAAACAAATATTCATCAGCCTCCTGGCTTACACTTACAGTGCTGCTGCTCTGGCCTCACACTTCAGGCCCTGAATGTTTCACATGGGCTTCAGTTTGTATAAGAGCAGTGCAAACAGCACGCTTTGAAAAAGCATTTGCAGAGCTTTCAGCCAGCTTTGTTGAATCTTTAAAAGTACCATTCAGCTCTAGTTGTAAATGTTGAACACAGATCCTAATGGGAGTGTTGATTGATCATTTAAGGAAGCTGCTAGCACCATAAGTAGGCTTTCAACAAGCTTCAAGAAGTGTTGTTTAGTTGAAGTTTAAAGGAGCAATCAACACTCCCATTAGGAGCTGTGTTCAACATTTGCAAACTAAAGCTTCATCAAAGCTTGCTGAAAGCTCTACAAATGCTTTGTCAAAGCTTGCTGTTCACAGTCACACTGCTCTTATACAAAAACAGGCATCTGTGTCCTGCAGACAGTCTTCTCACACAAGCTATGTGCATTCACCTAGCAGCTCAATGCAGCTGCACTGACTCCCATCTGTCTCCTACTGTAGGTGGAGCTCTCCAGATTCCTAAGCAGAGCCCTCCTCTGTGGCTTCTGTGGACATCTTTGATAACAGCTTTGAACACATGTGCGCAATCAGTCCGCTGGTTGTCTGCAAAACCTGGACCCAGGTTTTCTATGAAGCATCAGGACTCCAGGTCCCAAATTGGATTCTACCAACCTTTGAGAAAACTTCTGAGTAGCTTGGAGCCCCACAACCTGCCTGGATGAGAACCCTGGGTAACACAAAACCCTTTTCACACCATGGCATGACTTTCATGCTATGACTGTCCCCTTCTTGCCACTTAGCTTGGGGTCAACAGACCTCACTTACAACCAAGCTCAGTAACAGACTGTGCAGATCCTGGCCAAGTTGTTTAAGTGGAATTTATGGTGCCCTGCTATATGTCCTTAGTCGAGCTGTGTTCCAGCATGAGGGTTCATTCTTGTTTATGCCTTTTAAAGTTGTTACCCCTAGCTGCAGCATAAAAAGCAGATTTCAATCGAAATGTTTTGTCGCAGACATGCAAAGTTCGGTGCAATGAGTATGGCAATGTGTGCAGCATGACTTTCCCATTCTCCCCGCTTAGCTTGGGGTCATCAGATTTCATTATCATCATGTTCTTCTCAGCACAGATCTTCACTAAATGATGATGTGAGGGCTGCTAGGCAATTGTGCTAACTGTACAGATGCTGATCTCAAATAAATTAAACGCATTTAAATCCACTTTTTATTAAATGTTTTTGTTTTTCATTATTATTTATTGCTGCAGGCTTACTAAATGAAAATAAAATGAGAATAAAACATAAAACAATTTGGCAACCAATGGACTTTGCCTTACTTGGCCACAAAATGTGTCTCTCTCACAAATCTCAGTGTGTTGATTGGTAGATAAGCACAATCATAGCACATAGTTGGCCCAACAACAAATTATTTCCTTCATGAACATATTTTTTTCTTTACATTTTACTGCTTGTTATAAAACAAATAGCTTTATTGTTGCATTGTTGTGTATATTGTATTAAAATTGTTTTATTCTGCTTTTAGCCTGCATATATTAAATGTCCAATTTATTTACCTCTAAGGCATTCTTAGGGCCAGACATATAATTTTACATTGCAGGGGATCTGAGTACAGCAGAATAAGTTAATAGGAAACAGATCGCACTGGAATAGTCATGTTTATCATTCCATTGTCCTAACTACTCAAGCATGCACATAACAGTCTTCTACAGTTCTTTAGAACTGAATGCATATTTGCATACCTGGAATTGAAATGGAGCACATACTTGAGAATGGCACCATACTTTTTGTACAACTATTTTACCTATTTTTCGTGTTAAATCCTCCATGTTTACTACATAAAATCCTGCTGTTTACAGGGAGAAAATCAACCCCTTATAGTGAACACAAGACAAAACACATGTTTTTAGGAATGCAGACAATAATATTCTTGTTTTTTGTGAGACATTCCTTTTTATTGTGTAAGAATGCTTATTAGACACGCATGGCTCTGTCACATTTTAAGTCTTACAAATCTATTAAAACAACCATTGCACCAAAGCAATATAGAACCCATTTTAATCATAAAATCCGTTTGAATAACTTTCCAGGAATGAGTGCATTGTAGTCAGAATATTTTATCAAAGGTAGTCGTGTGCTTTTTTTGACCCTGTATAGATTCCCCAAGCGTACGTTATTTTCTGTGCTTACCGTCAAGCTGTATACTATACAACATATGTGTCAAACACAAAGCCCATGGGCCAAATTTGGCCCTCCAGGCCATTTCATGTGACCCTCGCAGCTCTCCTGCAGCTCCGCTGGTAAGAAGGGTACAATGTGATGTAAGGGAGGGTGGGGGGCTCTTGACTTCTGATGGTGGTGGTGGTGGGGTGCTCTGGACATCTGTTTAAAATTATTATGAGAATAATACAATAAGAATAATACAATTCTGTCAGTTGAAAAGGCGGGTCACACACCTCTGGTATCATCCACAAAAAACTTTATTGGAGACTGCTCAGATAGAACACCATGGCAGAACAATGTTCTGTCTGAGCAGTCTCAATAAAGTTTCTTGTGGATGATCAAGGCGATGTGTGGCCCTCCTTTTTAGACTTGCATCATCTGCTACAGGAGTGTGAGTAGTCTCCGAGAGAATATGCACCTACCCTTCACAGCTTAAGTCTCAAGTTATTACTAAAACCAGTAATAATCGAATGCAGAGGCAATCATTTAATATGATTGAAAGCAGGTACATGTATATGGTCTTACAGGGCAACCATAGTGCTAATGCGGCTTGCAATTAAATTATATTTGACACCCCTGATATCTGCAGTTCATTAAAAATGTGCATACTGTTATGCACATTTTGAATGAACTGCAGATAAAGTTTTCTATTTGTTACCAGCTGCTATCTGGTATAATATAATTGTATAAGTGATATTGCGCTAAGGCACAAAAAGAAAAATTGTGGTACAAATTGTGAGAACGCAGGCAAGCAGCTATACCTCAATCAAACTCATTGACAATCAGATAATGTACAAACAATGATATAGCGCTCAAACCCTATTAAAAATAATGATAAGTGAATAGTCCCGTGAATACGGAGGAAATAAGACGAATATATTGATAAATAAGTTTGTGACAGTCAATAATAGTGAAACATAAGGTGTGCAGAATCTTCACTGGAGGTGATGTGACAATATCGCTTAAGGACGCAGGTGAGATCCTCAAATAAAGGTAAATTGGAGGCTTACCAGACACCTATTGGGTAAAGGCATAGAACCATCTCAAGGGGATCCCGGCAGTGGAAATCTCGTCACATTCAGGATGTTCCCAGGTAAGGAAGACGTCTTCACATCAGTTCCGGATCTTTGCAGGCCTTCTTTCCAATGGGCGGTGCGTCACACAGTCCTTGACGATGGAGTAGGTCTTACTTGTAAGACAGAGTTAACCCGGAGACACCTCTCCGTGATGTGAGCAGGTGGAAGGTAAAGTTGGCCAATAGTCCAAAGAATGGGTGAACCACCGAGGGGGGCAAGAGAAGACTCGAAATAGTGTAAAACCCCAAGGGATGAGGTATATTTATTAAATAACGATAAAAGTCCTTCAGGTTCAAACATCAGATAAGATAATACTGGTATGTAACCGTAAGCAGCACTTCAAAGTATCCCCTTCGAGATGGTTCTATGCCTTTACCCAATAGGTGTCTGGTAAGCCTCCAATTTACCTTTATTTGAGGATCTCACCTGCGTCCTTAAGCGATATTGTCACATCACCTCCAGTGAAGATTCTGCACACCTTATGTTTCACTATTATTGACTGTCACAAACTTATTTATCAATATATTCGTCTTATTTCCTCCGTATTCACGGGACTATTCACTTATCATTATTTTTAATAGGGTTTGAGCGCTATATCATTGTTTGTACATTATCTGGTATAATATGCTTATCTGTAGCACCATTCAGTCCCCTTGCCCTAGCCAAATTAAGGAACGTCCTAATTTTGAAAAGTTGCCACACTTTCCCCTGCCACAATTCGGTCCCATAGGCCCATCATTATACTGGGCAGTCACAATGAATGTGTGAGAGGTAAGGTTCAACACTACCAGAAAATGTAAAAGTTGTGCCCAATCAAAAGTGCCTGGACTTTACATATTCTCCCTGTTCCTGCGTGGATTTCCTCTGGGTATTCCAGTTTCCTCCCACGCTCCAAAGACATACTGACAGGTTAATTAACTTCTGTCTAAGTTAGCCCTAGTATGTGTATGTATGAATGAATGTGAGTTAGCGACCTTAGATTGTAATTATTATTATGCAGGATTTATATAGTGCCAACAGTTTGCGCAGCGCTTAACAAAATGAAGGCAGACATTACACTTACATTACAATTTGGTACAAGAGGAACCGGAGGGCCCTGCTCGTTAGAGCTTACAATCTAAGAGGGAGGGTCAATCGATACAAAAGGTAATATCTTTGGGGGAGGAGCTGATGGAGAAAATAATCTCCTTGAGGGCAGGGACTGATTTGAATGTACAATATACAGTATCCCACAGAAGTGAGTACACCCCTCACATTTCTGTAAATATTTAATTCTATCTTTTCATGTGACGACACTGAAGAAATTATGCTTTGCTACAATGTAAAGTAGTGAGTGTACAGCTTGTATAACAGTGCAAATTTGCTGTCCCCTCAAAATAACTCAACACACAGCCATTGACGTCTAATCTGCTGGCAACAAAAGTGAGTACACCCCTAAGTGAAAATGTCCAAATTGGGCCCAATTAGCCATTTTCCCTCCCCGGTGTCATGTGACTCATTAGTGTTACAAGGTATCGGGTGTGAATGGGGAGCAGGTGTGTTAAATTTGGTATTATCACTCTCACTCTCTCATACTGGTCACCGGAATTTCAACATGGCACCTCATGGCAAAGAACTCTCTGAGGATCTGAAAAAAATTATTATTTCTCAACTTAAAGATGGCCTAGGCTATAAGAAGATTGCCAATACCCTGAAACTGAGCTGCAGCATGGTGGCCAAGACCATACAGCGGTTTAAAAGGACAGGTTCCACTCAGAACAGGCCTCACCATGGTTGACCAAAGAAGTTGAGTGCGCCAGCATTGCTGCAGAGGTTGAAGGGGTGAGGGGACTGCCTGTCAGTGCTAAGATTATACGCAGCACACTGCATCAAATTGGTCTGCATGGCTGTTGTCCCAGAAGGAAGCCTCTTCTAAAGATGATGCACAAGAAAGCCCTCAAACAGTTTGCTGAAGACAAGCAGACTAAGGACATGGATTACTGGAACCACATCTTGTGGTCTGGTGAGACCAAGACAAACTTATTTGGTTCAGATGGTGTCAAGTGTGTGTGGCGGCCATCACGTGAGGAGTACAAAGACAAGTGTGTCTTGCCTACAGTCAAGCATGGTGGTGGGAGTGTCATGGTCTGGGGCTGCATGAGTGCTGCCAGCACTGGGGAGCTACAGTTCATTGAGGGAACCATGAATGCCAACATGTACTGTGACATACTGAAGCAGAGCATGATCCCCTCCCTTCGGAGATTGGGCTGCAGAGCAGTATTCCAACATGATAATGACCCCAAACACACCTCCAAGACGACCACTGCCTTGGTAAAGAAGCTGAGGGTAAAGGGGATGGACTGGCCAAGCATGTCTCCAGACCTAAACCCTATTGAGCATCTGTGGGGCATCCTCAAATGGAAGGTAGAGGAGCGCAACGCCTCTAACGCCCACCAGCTCCGTAATGTCGTCATGGAGGAGTGGAAGAGGACTCCAGTGGCAACCTGTGAAGCTCTGGGGAACTCCATGCCCAATATGGTTAAAGCAGTACTGGAAAATAATGGTGGCCACACAAAATGTTGACACTTTGGGCCCAATTTGGACATTTTATCTTAGGGGTGTACTCACTTTTTTTGCCAGCGGTTTAGACATTAATGGCTGTGTGTTGAGTTATTTTGAGGGGACAGCAAATTTACACTGTTATACAAGCTGTACACTCACTACTCTACATTGTAGCAAAGTGTAATTTCTTCAGTGTTGTCACATGAAAAGATAGAATAAAATATTTACAAAAATGTGAGGGGTGTACTCACTTTTGTGAGATACTGTAAATATATATATATAGTGTGTGTGTCTGTGTGTAAATTGACGGTACTATATGTACTATATGAGAACCTGTAATAACAATCAAAATGGCCTGGCACTCAAGAGACTGCACAGAAAAGGTCAATTGCTGCCTGAAACAACGGGAGTTAATTACTGCAGATTGCGGCACTCTTGCTACGAAAAGGGGATGAATAGTGAGCTACTCCTGCACAAAGCTCCTTATTGTCTAATATTGTTTGCCAGACACAAGTACACTTTAACCACTTCAGCCCCGGAAGGACTTCCAGCTTTAGGACCGGAGCCCTTTTTGCGATTCGGCGCTGCGTCGCCTTAACTGACAATTGCGCGGTCGTGCGACATTGTACCCAAACGAAATTTGCGTCCTTTTTTTCCCACAAATAGAGCTTTCTTTTGGTGGTATTTGATCACCTCTGGGTCATTTCTGATCGCCGCTATAAACAAAAGAATAGCGACAATTTTGCAAAAAAACCCAAATTTCTTACTTTTTGCTAAAATACAAATCCAAAAAAACATTTTTTTTCATCGGTTTTGGCCGATTTATATTCTTCCTCATATTTGTGATAAAAAAAATCGCAATCGGCGTTTATTGATTAGTTTGCGCAAAAGTGGTCACGTTTACGGATGATGAGAATTCATCTCTAGGGTTTTTATTTTTTTTTTATTTTTTACTAGTAATGGCGGCGATCTGAGATTTTTAGCGGTACTGTAATATTTCAGCGGACATGTCGGACCATTTTGACACTTTTTTGGGACCATTGGCATTTATACAGCGATCAGTGCTATAAAAATGCACTGATTACTGTGTAAATGCCATTGGCAGTGAAGGGGTTAACCTGCAGGGGGCGCTCTAAGGGTTAACTGTGTTCCCTGGGCGTGTTCTTACTGTGTGGGGACTGCGCTAGCTGGGGAAGGGAAGCGATCACAGCTTCCGTGTAGAGGAAGGCTGTGATCACAGCCCTTCCCCCTCTCACAGAACGGAGGTCCGTGTTTACTTACAGGGACCCCTGTTCTTTCACTCCGGGGGGGGGGGCATCGCGGGTGGCCGGCGGAGATCGACTCCGCCGCACCCGCTCCCTGGCCCTCCCCGGACACAGTGAGCGCGCGGGCGCGCCTCCGGCGGCGCGCGCTCACTGGGCTCAATCTCGCAGCCGCCGTCATATGACGGCGATCCCTGTTACAGAGCCACTCTGTCGCCGTCAAATGCCGATCAGCCATCGGCAAGAGGTTAAAGTGTTACTAAACCCACATTATAAAAAACTATCAATAAATGGTGTATTACATGCTGTTCATACTTACTCAGTCACTATGAGATCCATTTTCTGTATTCTGCAAAAAACATGGTTGACCCTGCTGCTCTCTCTCTCCACCTTCGGTTCATGTCTACAATTCAGCTAGGGATTTCTCAGTTGTGGTAGCAACTCTGCACTCACTCAGTTATTAGTGAGTTTCTATGCTGAGCATTTCCTCCCTATCACATCTGAGCAGCCCATAGGACTATAGAGTCACACGTGTGGGTGTATACACAGTGGTAAATGACAGTCCAGTTCCACCCTCCCTCCCTCCTCCTCCATGCCCACTTACCAGCTAAACACAATGGGGATGGGATATTACATGTAGATTAATGGAGGTTTCACCTCCCTCTTGTTCTAAGACGCAGGCTGGAAGGGCGTGACATAGCCTGTGACTAGCAGAAATCCACCCATACCATGTTATTTCCACAAAATAATAAAGGTTTAATTTCAAATATAAAGATTTCATTTCAAAGCTGGACTTTGGAGGGGGCAGGAGCAGCTGGCTCAGGCTCCTAGCGGCTTGCTGGGAGGCTGAGCCAGCTGCTGGTCAGCCATCCGGTTGGATCTCAACATTATTGCCAGGATCCTGTGTAGAACCTGTTCCGACTCTGTGATGTCAGCTAATAGCAGACAGTCGGCTGAATCTGGGTCACGGTAATGCAGAACTAAGTGCACTACTGTGACCCACAGGGGAAGTATGGCCAAAAGAGCTTTGGCCACACTTCTTTAATTAGGAAACAAGCTGAACAAAATTTAAATTTTTTTTTGGCAGGTAACAAAGCTTATGCTTACATAAGTGAAATGTGAATTTAGTTGTTTGCTTTCACTTCTGTTTTAAATGTTTCCCTTTGACTCTTTTTTCAGTCTGCATGTATTAAACAAGAGCTAAGAATCAGAGAAAGAAGGCCTCATGTTCCTTTGGGTAAACAGGACAGTTTGGCACATTGCCTAATCTACAAAAAATATGCTATTTATATGGAAAACTAAATGGCAGTGTTTTATCAGGTCTGAAATAAATGTTCTGTAGAATGCGGATAATGAATACCAGACTTGCAAATTGCTCTGATAAAACTCTCCCTCACACAGCAATAATAGTCTGACGCTGTTCTCTTGCAACTGTCCTCAATTTATCTTAAATTAAACAATAAAGCTAATGAGAATACTTACCCATATTCTGGATATGTAATTGATCTACGTATTATGGTGGGCGGATGACGACCAACCGGTGAACATTTACAGCTTGTGTGATTGGCGACTTTGATAGTTACAGGTTCAGGTGCTTGTGTCAGTGGTAGAGAAATTTGAAACACCTATGAAAATAAATATATTTAAAATGGTCAGTTATTTCTGGTATTATTTTTTTCATGGATTTACTGGGGAGTATTGTTTGCATATTTAAGGGGAAGACTCTCCACAGACAGGAAAATGACGCAACTAGAGATCAGCCATAAGGAAACCAGTTAGAGGTTACCTGTGATCTGGTGGGATCAGATATGTGAGTTACACACAGGAAGATACCATTGTTTAAGTAAAGACAACACAATTTATTAGTGAACATATAATAAGCCAATAACTAAACAGTGTAGCATGCCTGCAACTGAAGCAAATGACTAACTACAAGCTAACTAACTATAAGTAGGGCAAAGTGAGGTCAGGCAAGGGGCAGGTTTGCAGTGAAAATATCAAGTCAGAGCAGATTAGGAACAAGAATGGGTGCACAAATACAATGCTGAAGGCCTTGTTGGTTCCAGAGATAGGGCTACATATCCTTCCAGCAGCCAGCATCAGATGATGACTAATTTCAAGGTTCTGTTGGCTGCTGCGATACACCTGCAGATGATGATGGAAGTACCCAATCTTGCCCAAGGACCAGAGTGCCACCAGCAGGTGTTCTAGATGCTTTGTGTGCTCTTGACACCAGCATGTCATCTCCTAGATCAGCCTTTTTCAAGCAGGGTACCCAGGCACCCTGGGGTGCCTTGAGGTTTCTTCAAGGGTGCCTTGGTAAAATGCCTGAAAATTGCCCCAAAATTGTATACAAGTCAGTGGGTGGATCAAGCCTGCCTTTTAGTTACACAAAGCCACAGGCTTTCATTGAGCACCATTACATAGAGTTCTTGCTTGAGCCTCCCCTGCCCCTTTCCATAAGCACTGGAGTCACATTAGCCGGGAAAGGAAGAGAACCTGATGGAGAAGATAAACACTAGAATACTAGTCAGTACTAGTGTGCAAAGGTGTATTTGTTTTGGAAGAATAAATCACCTCTAATGTTGGACGCCCTATGTGTATGGATGCAGTTGTATTTTGCAAAAACTATTAGTTTCGTTTTTTGCATCTTAGAATGGGGTGCCCTGAGAGTGTGCATACTTTTAAAGGGTCCTATTGTCCTATCTCACCAAACTCACTGACTTTTTAATCAAACTGGAACTACTCTAAGCAATGGCATATTCACAGAGTAAATATCTCTTCCCTTTTCTATGAAGATGATCATCTAAATACTGTCAAAAACCTCTAACAAAGCATTCATTCTTGATAAAATGGACCACATGATTGCAAAGTGTATGTAAAACCACATTTTGTTTTTTGGTTTGGGTAGAATAAGGCAAGCTATAGATGAAGTAATTGTTTTTCCGGCAGTCATGGGTTGCAGAAAAGAAAATCACTCAATATCCCCATCAAAACAGCCAGTGTTGATGTGGGAATCCCTACAGCAGTGCTATTGTGTTCTGCCAACGGGAAGCCTTCCCTGCAAGCAAAACGCAATGATTGCTGCTGATGGCTATAGCCGCCAGCAGTAATCACATGCAAAAACCCTGACAGGCTGGTTGTTTTGAAGTCAATTGATGGATCAACTTCAGTACAGCCAGCCTGCCCATAGATGGATTAAATCTCGAACGGTCCTTGCCAGGATTTTTACTGATGTCTTTGCTACCACTGGGGATATTCATTCTCTCTATTTTTTCTTGTGGCCAATATCACTTGAGCAGAAAATGATAGGAAACCCAAAATTTTGGAGTTTTCACCAGAACATTGGGTCAGGGGAAGCCTTGCAATTCAGACATCTGTTTCCGTGATAACAGCTAAGAATTCCCCTGGGTTTTGAGAGATTTCCTCTAATTTCCTTTCTTTTTGTAGGAAGCAGTAAAAGAAACTCTCCCCAAATGAAAGCATGCAATGGGGTTAATTTAATAAAGGAAGAGAGAATGTTCTCCTAGCAAAGTAAATAAAATAAAACTGTGTTGACTTCAGTTATCCAATAATATGCAAGACACATTTTTTAAGCTTCTCTGCACATGAGCGGGTATTCATTGTTAACACAGTTTCACTTTGGTAAGTTAACATTCTCTATTATTCTAGTAAATCAACCCCATGAAAAAACAAAACGCGTTCCTATTTATTAAGTTGGGCTGATTCTTGTGGGATTTCGGCAAGATTTTTTTTTTTTTTTCTTTGTTGGATTGAATGGGAAGCATTAGGACTTCTGTCTCATTTTATTACTATGTACTAATGTTGCAATGGTAATTTATCTCACTTCCTGTTAAGGGGACAGGTGGTCAGAAGAAAGTGATAGTTTTCCTACAGGGGACACCAGCAGCAACAAAAACCAGATAAGGGTTCCAACCAAAAGCATAAAACAAACTTAGTATGTTCTGAATATATCTTCAACAGTTAGGCAATTATAACATTTGCATCTAATGCAGGTGATCTTGTGTGTTTTGGCAGATATAAGGGCAATTATACTCATATTAGGTTGTTTTTGTAGAAAAAAGTTTTATTAAAAAAACAATATCAATAAATTATAAAAAATATATTTAAAGTAATGGGGGTTTTAACATGGAGGACCGTACCAACTGCCATTTCATTGCCTTCTATGCCTCCTTTGCTGTAAATTATTGCAAGCTAGGAACAGCCTATAAGGTTTAATTTCACTAAATCCAAAACAGGAATTAAGCCCAGTGGTACATGCAGAATGCCATTTGTTTCTTTTAATTCAAGTAACAGATTTCTAAAAGTTGAAAACAATTTTCACTCCAAAGTAAAATCCTCAAGTGAGATATGATCTTGAAATTTTGGATGCTGCCATGAAAGGAATTGAAGAAGTCAAACGCAAAGTAAAATACTATTACCGTTTTGAGTATATAGGATGTGCTGGTGTTTAGGCAGGAAACTCCCTCTTCATTACAACATCCTCCACATCTGAACACAGAGACGCAGGGCGGTTTAAAGAATGTGTTAGTGGCAGTGCCAAGATCCTTCGCAACATCAACACAGGTTTCTCGAGGCATGCACTGTGTCTTCTGCCATTCTTCATCAATAACTGCACAGAGAATGAATAATAGTTTGATCATACATTATGCATTACAACTGAGATGCCATTTTATAATCATAGACCGCAGAGGGCCACTTTACCTAAGTATAAATAGGCCAGATGTTGTCTCCATCAAGAACTAATTTAGCTCCAACAGTATGTTGTACCTGCAATATTTACATGGGTGTGTCCGCATGTTTTACCTCTATTGTCTGCTACAATCCACCATTAATTTAATAAATAATCTAACTGTACCTTACTGGCATTGCTTGATTTGACGTGGCTAGCACTTCTGAACCCACTGACATGAATTGCCATTAAAGAGCGATGTGTCATTGTTGAGGAATAAATGACCACTAGTGTAAAAAAGTTTTCTATCCCAACCACAAGTCCCTTCTCATTTAGTACTCCATGCATTTGTACCTCTAGTCCTTTAGGATCTCTGAATAGCTTCACAGGCGGCACAGTGAGTATGTCCTCCCCTGCATTATGCTTTTAGTTTCAGCAAGTCAACTTGATAGCTTGCCAAATATATCATATTCCAACAGAACCAAAAATAGTGAAGAAATACTAAAATTCTCAAGCACACTAACTAGTCAGTGCAAAAAAAAAGAAACAAAAATTGTTTCAACATCTCAGTTCATTTGTTCATTTGCAAAGCCATACTGCCCACCAAGGCACCCCTGTGTGGTTCCTTAGCTCAAAACTAGAGTTAATAACTATAGGACATATGCAGTGTAGCCATGCATACATTGAGAGTAGGCTTTTAAAGCCTACCTTTCTTGCTTTGTTGGATTTGGTGCAGACACACAATAAGGGGGTGGGGGTCTTCAGCTGTCTCAAGCAATGTTGGGCTTCTGGTTTGTTGCTGTATCTTTAGCAAGATACCCCTAGGTAAGTTACAGAAACATTCATGTTGCAGCAAAATGTAGATTATTTAATGTCCTACCAAATGCAGCATTCAAAATTGGATGGATGGACTTTTGTATTTATTTAACCTTACCTACTATGTAACTATGTAAAGTACAGAGGGATGTACCTTATTTGTTGCCGCACATTTGTTGATGTCACTACTGTACTTTGCACAGTTCTCCTTGCTGGAGGCTCTGATGTGAGGAAGCAAAGCCCTGCCCCAATCAAGATGGCCACCTCTACATAGAGACACAGTACAGAACAAGGCTCGAAAAGTCTGTAATGGGATAAAACTAGCTGCACGGAGCCCACAGGCAATACTGGCGACTAGTCACCAGCTCCATGCCTGCCCTTTTTTGTGCACAACTTTCATTCTAGTGCAGGGGTCTCCAAAGTACGGCTTGTGGGCCACATCCATCCCGCCAGGCCATTTCTTCCGGCCCACAGCTGGAGTCCTCGGTCCTCTTGTCAGTTGTGGAACCTGCACTGCATATTCAACCCCGGAAATATGGAGCCCAGGTCCCGCAAATTCCTCCCGGCATCTCACCCTGTTGGTTGCTGCGACCGCGGGCAGCCAATGAAGTGCTCTAGTGCAGACCTGTTGCCACCTCCCTGCTCCGGCATCCTGCCTCGCTGTTAACCAGTAAACAGTGTGTAATACCAGCAAGACGGGAGTCAGGAGGTACAGCAGGTCTGCACAGCCAGTGTAATATCTGAGACGCGTGGTAAAGTACACATGCAGGGGGGGGGCTGATGTGAGATGCTTACAATGTGTGGG
>BLSH010303093.1:863536-893150 GCA_018402905.1 Glandirana rugosa | reverse complement strand
GTACTGGGTGGGGGTCTGTACTGAATCCTGGGGGGTTATGTACTGAATGGGGGGAGGTCTGTACTGATGGGGGTCTGCACTGAGATATGGGGTGTCTATTCTGAGGTGGGGGGTCTGTGCTGATGAGGGGTGTCTGTATTGAGGGGGGACTATAGTTGGTGGAGGGGGGGTGACACCATGTTTCAATGGGGGGGCTGAGGAGAGGTTAATTAATCACAAATTATATTTGTAATATGCAGCAGGAAAGGGGTTAATGTACTGCCACTGATGTATTAGTGACCTGTGGCAGTTAATTAACCCCTTTGTGCTGCATTCGTGGTACCAGTGTCAGTGTTCATTAACCCTTTTATGCTGCTGCATGAAGGAAGTAACTAACATTGACACTGGTGCCACGAATACAGTACAAGGCGATAATTAACTGCCACGGGTCACTAATGCATCAGTGGCAGTACATTAACCCCTTTCCTGTTGCATATTACAAATACCATTTGTGATTAACCACTTGCCAACCCGCTGCAGGTAGCACATACAGACACAGATATAGCCATACGTTACTGCTTGTTCCAGGGTTTCGAACACATTCCCCCGCCCGCCTACTCCCCTCTCATTAAAAGAAAGCTTTATTTGTGTGAAATATTTATAACAGTCACAAAATTACAGCAATGAAGGAGCAACGGAAATAATTTTACTGTTAGGGGTCCCCACAACTAAGGATTATTTATCAAGGGGTCATGGCACAGGTAAGGTTGAGAACCACTGCTCTAAGGACTCAAAAAGAAAAGATTTGCATTTGTTTTGTTTGGAGGTGTCTCGGACGAGCCCGAGACCGTATAGAGAGGTGTCATGCTCTGTATAGTTTAGCGCCGGCAAGGACGGCAAGGAGTTTTGCTATTTTTGTTTGTTTTATGACTTGCAACCTTTATCAATAAAACTGGCATCCCACCAGACTTTTAAGAAAGTTTCCCTTCAAGCTGTCTTTTTCCCAAGAAAGGTGATCATCACGAGATAATCTCCCACACTTGTTGGAGGATGCAGGCAATTTTCCAGCATGGAGGAGATGTTGAAGGCCTTGCTACAGGTGACTGCGGCCCAGCGGGAGACCAACCTCCAAGTCACACAAGCCGCTGCAGGCGGACGTCACGACTTTTGAACGAGTCATTCTTCATGAAGGATGGCCAAAAGAACAATATTCGGCACTGTTTTCTGACAGGTGAGTCCCAAAAGGCCTATTCTGATTTGGAACTCAATAAGGCCCAGGACTATGCGTCTCTAAAAACGGAGATACTCGCACGCCTGGGTGTCACCTACTGCATGGACCAGCCACCCCGCTCCCAAATGTTTGACTTGATCCATCTCACAAGGAAGTGGTTATAGCCAGAGACTTTCCAAGGCCCTTAGATCGTGGAGCGTGTGGTCATGGACCGGTATCTGCATGCGCTCCCTTCTACTTTGAGGAAGTGGGTCAGCCATGGGGTCCCCAAAATGGCAAACTAACTGGTGGACCTCATGGAGAGATACAGTACTGCTGAGGACTTGTTGCACCTGTCTTCATCCCACTTCAATGTATTTAGGAGTGTAATATCGCACGGAAGACCCGGTAAGACTGTTCCAAGGTTCAAGGGTGTGGGAAGTTTGATAAGACTGCTACGGCTAAAGAGACTATGGGCTCTAGACCTCCAGACTGGCCAAAGAAGAAAGGAAGGTCTTGGGGACCCTTGAGAGGACTGGGTATAGAGCACATACCGTGCTACCATTGTCATGCATTGGGACATGTTGCTGCCAACTGTCCCCTAAATGTTGAACCAATGCAATGTGATTATGCTTATAGGAAAAGACGCCTATCTCTTTTTGCACAGGTCGCATGTACTGCATCATGTCAGGGTTGCATGGAAAAGCAAATGTGTGTGATTTCTGTTGATGGGAAGCCAGTCACTGCACTGCTTGATTCTGGTAGTGTTGTTACTTTAGTCAACAGCAATTGTAAATCCTGCAAAATTACACCTTGGCACAATTGGGGTCATTTGCATCCATGGGGAGACTCGGGACTACCAAACTGCGGTGGTTGAGATTGACACCCCTTGGGGCAGTGTGACACATTTAGTGGGGGTGGTACCTTCCCTGCTTCATGAGGTCCTAGTGGGGAGGGATTTTCCCCATTTTTGGAAGTTATGAGAAGGCACACAGAGTCTGGAGGAAAGAGCTCCCCCTGCTGGGGAAGCACGGGAACCAGACCCTTTTTGCCGATTGGAAGGGGAGACTGTTGGCAGGACCGAGGAAGGAGCAGACCCTCTTCCTTTTCCTGTAATGGCTGGGGAGTCGGAGGAGCTGGAAGACAACTCTCAGCTTGAGGTTAAAGAACCAGAGAACATCCCTGACTCTAATAGTGAGAGTGGACAGAATGTGACTCCTGACTTAGAGGTCAGAAGGGAGGATTTTTTTACAGAGCAATTACGAGATGTCACCCTCATTAGAGCCATTGAGAACGTTAAGACGATGGATGGGGAACCTGTGGATCCTAATTGGGGGGTGCCTTTCCCCTACATGGCTCTTATAAACAATTTGCTGTATCAGGTGGTAAAACACGGTGAGGAGGAGGTAGAACAGCTGGTGGTTCCCAAACCCTTCCGCAGGATGGTGCCCATGGTCATACAATGGGGGGGCATCTGGGTACGGAGAAGACCAGGGAGAGAATAACCCAGAGATTAACCCAGAGATTCTTCTGGCTCGGGCTGTATGTAGATGTCAGAGAGTACTGTGAGTCATGCCCCAAGTGTCAAATGTCTGCACCGTCACCCCATTTTCGCAGTCTGCTTGTTCCCCTATCCATAATTGAAGTGCCTTTTGAGAGAATTGGCATGGATCTGGTGGGGCCAGTAGTAACACCAACATATTCTGGTAATACCAGACTACGCAACACGCTATCCTGAACCCATACCCTTGCGAAGTACCTCCACTAAGACTATCGCCAAGGAATTGGTCCAGGTGTTTAGTCACGTGGGGATCCCAAAAGAGATCTTAACGGACCAGGGCACCCCGTTCATATCCAGGGTTACTGAGGAATTGTGCAAGTTGTGCAAAATCTCCCATCTCCGTACCTCTGTCTACTACGCCCAAACAGATGGACTTGTGGAGAGATTAATAAAACCATCAAAAGTATGTTGAAAGAGGTGGTCGACAAAGATGGGAGAAATTGGGATTTTTGCTACCATATCTCATGTTTGCCATACGAGAGGTTCTGCTGGTATTTACGGGTTATTCGCCGTTTTAACTCTTGTATGGTAGACATCCCAGGGGGCTGCTAGATGTCGCAAAAGAGACGTGGGAAGGAGAGGCCACCCCGTATACAAGCATCATAAAGCATAACTCCAGGATGCAGGATCAAATCTCAGCTGTCCTGCCCCTTGTACGGGAACATATGGAGCGATCCCAGGAAGCCCTGAGGAGGGTTTATAATCGGGTTGCCAAGACCCGGACTTTCAACCCCAGGGACAAAGTCCTGGTACTGGTCCCCACTGTTGAAAGTAAATTCCTGGCCAAGTGGCAGGGTCCATTTGAGGTCAGGGGAATAAACTACAAAGTTTACCAGCCAGGGAAAAGAAAATCGGAGCAAATTTACCATGTTAATCTCTTAAAACCATGGAAGGACAGATAGTGTTTACTGACCGTTTCTCCCCCTCAACAGGACAGGGTACCAATGACCCCTGACGTCTCCATAACCGAGCCCTTGTCCATAACACAAGAAAATGACATTAAAGAATTTGTGAGTAAAAATAGAGACTCTTTCTCCCCTTTACCCGGACTGACCTCAGTGATCCAGCATGACATAATCACGGAACCAGGTGTTCGCATAAATGTGAAGCTCTATAGAATCCCTGAGGCTAGGCGAGAGGCAGGGGCAAAAAAGATCAAAACCATGTTAGAATTGGATGTGATAGAGGAGTCCCACAGTGACTGGTTGAGCCCCATAGTGCTGGTCCCGATGGCACTATCAGGTTCTGTAATGACTTTAGAAAGTTAAATAGCGTGTCCAAGTTTAATGCATACCCGATGCTTTGGGTTGATGAACTTATAGACCGAATTGGGAAGTGCCTGGTACGTAACATCCCTAGACCTAACTAAGGGCTATTGGCAGATACCCCTAACAGAGACAGCAAAGGAGAAGACTGCCTTTTCTATCCCTGAAGGGTCATTTCACTACAAGCGGGTGCCATTTGGGTTACACAGTGTACCTGCATCATTCCAAAGAATGATGGATAAAACCTTAAGACCGCACGGCTCCTACTTGCCCCGAGTGTAAACAGTGATAGATTCCCTTAGGAAAGCGGGTCTCACAGCCAACCACAAAAAATGTGCCATCGGTCCAGAGGAGGCCAAATACCTTGTCATTCTTGCCATCTGTCGCTTTGCATTTGTTCACTTGGAGTGGACTATAAAGAGTCCGGCCCGGGTTTTGTCAGCCACCATGGCAGAGCTGGAGTTTCTGGTCCACCCAAATCCCCCTTCAGCTGCTTTAAATGACCAGGAGGAGAACTCAGTGTTGCTCTGACCTGGGACTAAGTATCACTACACTGAGAAAGCTACACCTTGGGAGTTGGTTGCTCTAAGGATTCAAAAAGAAAAGGTTTGCTTTTGTTTTGTTTGGAGGTGTCTGGGAAGAGCCCGACACCATATTGAGAGGTATCCTGTTCTGTATAGTTTAGCACCGGACGGCAAGGAGTCGTTTTGCTATTTTTGTTTGTTTTATGACTTGCAACCTTTATCAATAAAACTGGCAACCTGCCAGACTTTTAAGAAAGTTTTCCTTTAAGCTGCCTTTTTCCCAGGAAAAGTGATCCCCACGAGCTAATCTACTGCAATAGGTATTGCAGACCTCTCCAACATACCGCCAACATATCCCCCTTCAGTTGGTGCAAAACTTTGCTCTTGCAACAGCCGAATATCCGAAATTCGGAAAGCCGAAAATTCAAAAATAGCAAAGAACATTTGAAATAAATACTAACTAATAAATAACTATTAAATTATAAGTATTGCAATTTCCTTGAAAATATGGCTGTTAGTGATAAATTTCATATTTAAGTTCACTAACAGCCAAAATTTCAAGGAAATTCCAATACCTATAATTTAATAGTTATTTATTATTATTTCAAATGTTCTTTCTTATTTCCCAATTTCCGAATTTCTGAAATTCGGAAATAAGAAAGAACATTTGAAATAAGTTATTATTTCAAATGTTCTTTCTTATTTCTGAATTTCTGAATTTTGGAAATTCGGAAATAAGAAAGAACATTTGAAATAATAATAAATAACTATTAAATTATAGGTATTGGAATGTCCCTGAAAATGTGGCTGTTAGTGAACTTAAATATGGAATTGATCACTGACAGACATATTTTCAAGGAAATTCCAATACCTATAATTTAATAGTTATTTATTAGTTCGTTATTATTTAAAATTTTCTTTCTTATTTCTGAATTTCTGAATTTTGGAAGTTCGGAAATAAAGAACATTTGAAATAATAATAAATAACTATTAAATTATAGGTATTGGAATGTCCCTGAAAATGTGGCTGTTAGTGAACTTAAATATGGAATTGATCACTGACAGCCATATTTTCAAGGAAATTCCAATACCTATAATTTAATAGTTATTTATTAGTTCGTTATTATTTCAAATGTTCTGTGTTATTTTCAGATTTTCGAATTTCCGAATTTTTGAATTTCGGCTGTTCCGAATTACCCCAATTGCCAAATTACTGCAATTGCCGAATTACCGCGAATTTCCGAATTACTACAATTGCCGAATTACCGAGAATTTCCAAATTAACGCCATTGCCGAATTACCGCGAATTACCGAAATTGCCGAATTACCGAAATTGCCGAATTACTGCGAATTTCAGAATTTTGTGAATTTCCGTATTTCGGAATTTCCGAAAAAATAAAAAAATGAAAAAAACACTGAATACGAACAAATTTTTCAGCCATGCACAAGTCTAATGACCAGGAACAGAATGATTATGATTTTTAGTGCTGAGTTATGATCATGCTGCAGCTACCCACCTGGGCTTAATCAGTAGAGTTTAAACTGGTATAAAAACCTTAATGAAAAGGGTATCAATGGCGTATGTTTCCTGACATGATAGGCTGCGTCTGTGTACCTAAATCAGTTATGACTCAGGTACTTTTTGGCATCATCCGCAGGTATCTTTTACTTCTGCTTATGACTTTGACTGTTTTCAGTTTCTGCCTGCTGCTGACCCACTCTGCCTGCTTGATACTTGACTACGCTTGATTTCCTACTTGTCCTTACTACATCTCTGCCCTAACTTTTGGTACTACATTTTGTTTCTCATTCACATTAAAAGCTAACACATCACCCAGGAAAACCTCAAAAATGCAATTTGCTGAGGTTTCATTTTGAACTGCATAACTGTAAAGCGCAAAAACGTGCCTAACAGTGCAGAAAGAACACTGACGTTTTGGGGCCTCAGTGGACCCATTTCTCATGATGACAGAAAAGAGCAGTGGTGCCCCCCCCCCCCCCCAAAAAGAAGAAGAAAAAAAAAAAGTCCCCTTTAAAAAAATAAATGTTTAAGTTTAACATAGTGCACTGTGTTCGGGCGCCAGACACAGTGCACTATGGGAAGCATGATGTCGCTGCAATCACATGATTGCAGGAGTCACGCTTCAATGGCAGGATTTATTCCTGCCTTGAGATGCTTTGCTCTGCGCCTCAAGACAATGATTCGCTCCCAGAGTGTCAATCAATCACCGCCGTCCACTAGACGGCGGTGATTGATCTCGGAGGAGCTGTTGCGTCACTTCCAGTTGTGCAGAGAGAAGCTGGAAGTAACGCGACGGGGGCTCCCTTCCCCAGCGTTTCACGAGGAGCGAGGAGCAACGAGCGATGCGGAGGACGTGCGTGTCAGACTCAGTCAGAGTCTCAGAGAACTCCCAGACGGCCAGGCCAGAAGCATTGCATTTGCAGTGCACTAAGGCAGACAGAAGACCTATCTTGGAGTGGGGACTCTTTTTGACTTGAGGTATTTAAAATGAAATCTGTTTGAACTTTGAAGACATCATGTTGCATAGCTTTGCTGCCTTATAAGAGTCAGACTGAGTTATTTTCTATGGAACAAGGAATAGCTTCCCCTGCGTCTCATCTCCTCCCAACCACCAGCGTAGCTTCTCCTTTTGGCTAATCTGGAAACGGGTCTCAGGACCCGCTTCCTGGTTGGCCGGGAGGAGAATTAGTGTGACACTAGCGAATATGTGATTCTTGCACATATTTGTTGCTGCTATAGATTTCTGTGATTCTTACACATATTTGTTCCTGCTATAGATTTATGCGATTCTTGCACATGTTTGTTGCCGCTATAGATTTATGCGATTCTTGCACATGTTTGTTGCTGCTATAGATTTATGCGATTCTTGCACATATTTTTGTTGCTATAGATTTATGTGATTCTTGCACATGTTTGTTGTTACTATAGATTTATGCGATTCTTGCACATATTTTTGTTCCTATAGATTTATGTGATTCTTGCACATGTTTGTTGTTGCTACAGATTTATGCGATTCTTGCACATGTTTGTTGCTGCTATAGATTTATGCGATTCTTGCACATATTTGGTGCTGCTATAGATTTATGCGATTCTTGCACATATTTGGTGCTGCAATAGATTTATGCGATTCTCGCACATGTTTGGTGCTGCTATAGATTTATGCGATTCTTGCACATATTTTTTTGCTAT
Source organism: Glandirana rugosa (assembly GCA_018402905.1). Classification (NCBI taxonomy): domain Eukaryota; kingdom Metazoa; phylum Chordata; class Amphibia; order Anura; family Ranidae; genus Glandirana; species Glandirana rugosa. The sequence continues at coordinate 885,400 of BLSH010303093.1, read as the reverse complement.
AGATTTATGTGATTCTTGCACATGTTTGTTGTTGCTATAGATTTATGTGATTCTTGCACATGTTTGTTGCTGCTATAGATTTATACGATTCTTGCACATATTTGTTGTTGCTATAGATTTATGCGCTTCTATAAGGGGTGGGCTTACAATAAGTGGGGGGGTCAAAATGGAAGGGCGGGGTCTGGCGCCCCCCATCGAAAAATTTTACCAGCCGCCACTGGAAAAGAGTCCACTGAGACCCTTAAATGTTGATGTCATATTTACTTAGTACATGCTCACTTTACCCTATCCTCTACTAAAAGTTTAATAATTAAGTTTACATGTATTAAATTATCACAAAATTGGGTGGAAATAATTATGAATTATATGTGTTTTTCTTGTTACTTTTCTCATTACGTCCATTGAACTAATGCTACTATAAATTTGTAAGAATGGATTGAATTAAATATTTGTGTCAATAATAATATGGAACTATGTAGTTAGTAGTCTTGAGCTATCCAAATCAATTTGCATCTTTCTTGATCAAAATAAAAGTGACAGTTTTTAATATTATGTACCTGAGTGCTGCTACCTTTATGAAATCTTGCATCCGCTCATCCCCAACCCCCTCCCCTCCTCCTGCTGCTGGAGGAGAGAGAAAGAGCGGACTGTGAGCGCTGGTTATGGCTCTCCTCTTGGCTGTGTGGGATGTGCAGAGCCCATCTGCCTCCTGGCAGTGCATGATCCAATCAGAGGAAGCAAGAGAAAGAGCCAATGAGGACATCAGAGAGGACTGTTGTGCAAGGACACTGGGAATTATAGTTCTTAAAGGGGTGCTGCACCATACATGTCAATGGAGTCTAATAAACTGCGAATTTAAATTCCCTCAAGTGGCTGCACCTAGAGGAGGAGAGCTTTACAGTTTTCCCAGGCAAACTGTTCAAGATCGGGGTCAGTCTAGACAGGAGAGAGGAGAGTGTGGATCTATAGTCAGGGTCTGTGTTATCAAACTGCCAGGACCAGAGCCATCAGGAGTGGAGCTAAGAGGACCTGTTGCTGTGCCTGCTCACCTCTACCAGGAACAGAGGACGGACCTGCATCTGAGTCTTCCAGAGCTGCCTTCAGAGACTGAGCTTGAGGGAATCAGTTGCTGTGGCTCCAGGACTGACACTGAGAGACTGCATCCCTGTTTGAGGTTCTGGGACCTGACTTCTAGAACCTGCTGATCACCAAGCCATTAGGGCCAAAAGGAGTCCCCTGCCAGGAATGGTGAGCTAAGCTCCAAATCTTAATCTCTTGCCATACACAGTAAATTCCATAGACACTGCTCTTATCTAGTTGCTTGTTCACATTCACCAATGCCACTCTTAAAATGGACATTGCACCACCTAAAGAAGGGCCCCAATGAAAGCCAGCCAATGTTAACTATTAGGAGCCAGGTACTTTATGTCCTTGTCAAACCATACCCATACAGTAGACATGCATACAATCGCCCACTGATGGGGTTATATGCATAGTGTGCACACAAGGACTCTTTTGTATCCTTCAGAGTTAGTTGATATAGTTCAACAGACTCTAGTTGCATCTGTTGTAGTTCTATATAACTATATAGTCTTTCGGGTGAGTATTGGTTGGTCAATATCTGTCCAACGGTTATAGTGCTCTTAAGCCTGGGTAATTATTTGTTCATTGATGCATACCTTGTTTAATTGCACTTGCCGTAATAATTTTAATTAATTGACTTCTAAGTTGCCTGTCTTAATTTCTATTCATTATTATATAGTGAAAGCTTACTAACTCTTAAGACCCACAGGTGTATACGGCTGTTGGTCAATGACCGAGTGCGTTAGAGGGGATCGAGCAGTTAAGAGAGTCAGAACAGAGGACCCACCATGCTCTCTGGAGGGGTAAACACTACAATTGTCTCTGCTTTGTTGTCTGTTGGGATCTGCTCTATTTTACAGCATATGTTAGTTTGGGTAGATTAACCATTTTATAAAGTTTTGGGTAGCGTCAGAATCAAACTGGGATGTTTTTTAAATATATGCTATTTTATTAACAATGTTGTTTTACATTCCATACACATGTTATCAAGGATTCCCATACCCATGGCCATGCAGATCAAAAGCATTCTCACACTGTTAATGATCAGACACTTTGTGCTTCTCATGCTTGAATTTGGATTATTTAGATTCTTGCATGTTTTAGTAAATGCCAGTTTATTTACTAACCATCATTGCACACTTATTTTTTCAAAACACATGCTTTCCAGATACCAGCACTGTAGCTATTAATAAATATTGCTGTTATCATTCCTAAAATCTAAGTTTAAAACATTTACAGCACTTAGGAAAGTTTACTAATGTACATACAGGGGCATTGCTAGGTCTACAAAAGATCTGGGGCTAGAGCCCATAGCAGCAAAGTAGATTCACACGCTTGAGCGGGCATACACATGTATATAATATACATGTGTGTGTGCGTGTATATATATATCTATCATTACATTTCTGAGTGCGTATCCCCCTTACATCAGGGTCTCCAGAGAGCCGCCCCCATTTACATCAGGGTCCCCAGAGAGCCCCTTCCTTACATCAGGGTCCCCAGAGAGCCCCTTCCTTACAACAGGGTCCCCAGAGAGGCCCTTCCTTACATCAGGGTCCCCAGAGAGCCCCTTCTTTACATCGGGGTCCCCAGAGAGCTCCTTCTTTACATCAGAGTCCACAGAGAGTCTCTTCCTTACATCAGGGTCCCCAGAGAGCCCACCTTACATCAGGGTCCCCAGAGAACCCCCTATACATCAGAGTCCCCAGAGAACCCCCTATACATCAGGGTCCCCAGAGAACCTCCCCATACATCAGGGTACCCAGAGAGCATCCCCATACATCAGGTGGAGACGAGGGCCGAGCCGGAGCCCGTGCTACCATGGCTCAGTCTGCCCCTGCCTCCTGCATTCCGGACCGAGACATACCTGCAAATTTCAGAACTGCATCCACCCAGTAAGAGACTCGGGGCTATAGGCCCCAGACTCGGGGCTGTAGCCCCAATAGCCACCCCCTAGCAATGCCCCTGTGTACATATAATTTTTCTATATATAGATCTTAATAGCAGATTTAACCCTTTGCGTACAGACCTACAGCACTGCTTCCAGCTAGCCAGGTTCATACGCCTTATGGACCTCATTCCTCCTTCTGCTATAAGCTCATAGTCACTTCAGTGACCATTAAGACTCTGCTGAATAATCCTATAGCTCTGATCAGCAGATTACAATCCGCTGATCAGAGTTATTTACAACAAATATGACCACCCCCCCATGCCGCTGCTTCCCTGTATAAAGCCTCTCCACCTCCTGCCGCTCCACTTCCTCTAAAAAGGCTCCTCCCTTACTTCTATGCCCTTTATCCCACTTCTTCCCCCCTTGCACAGATTCCCCCTGCCCCCCTGCAAACCTGATCCCCTGCAGCTACCCTCGAGAAGCCGGCTTCCCTCCTCTGCCACTCCTGCCAACTTCAAGTGCTGCAGGGGCTTAGAGGGGATCACACAATGTGCCCCCATCACTCTGATCACCCCCACAATGAACCCCACATCTCTGATCCCCCTCTGCTGTAAGCAGCATCCCGCCTTCCCCTCCTGCCACCTGCAGCTGCTGCCCGCACTCAGCTCTGGCAAGTGGTCAGGCTCGAGCGCGCCCTGGGGGGGGTCTGGCAACAGGTAAGGTTGGGGCTGGGTGGAGCTTGGCAAACATGTGTTTATCAGCCCCCTCCCTCAGGGCCGTAACTTAATGGCATCATGGACCCTTGGGCAAAGTAATACTCAGGGGACCTTACCAGCCTGCTCAAATTTATGCACCTACTCTCGAGCATTAAAGTATGAATAGTTGATAGAAATAAACATATATTTATTAGTACTTTCAATAAAACTGGTTTTAAACAATAAGAAAACATGCCATAAATCAAAGACTAATATCAAAACAAGGGCACAATACTGGACAGTTTAGTAAAAAGGGTGACTGTACCGGAAAATCTGGGTCAGTTGGCAAGTATGCTATTATGCAAGATTATCATGGGGCCCCCATGCACCTGGGACCCCTGGGCACTGCCCAGGGGTGCCCATTCTTTAAGATGGCCCTGCCCTCCCTGTACTACAATGGACGCAGGCAGCGATCACTACAGACCACTCCTGGGTCCATTGATAACTGAGCATAGTAAACAGACTATGACTATGTGTCTGTTTATGAATGAATAAGGAGTCTCTATACAAACTGCTTATTCATTCATGTAATGTGCTGCAGAGAAAGGGACTGAAGATAGGGACAGCTCTCATATATGTACAGTATGTATTTCATCTGTGTATTTAGTTGTTTAGAGTTCTACTCTCTCAATATCTCCCTTTGTAGCCATCCATTCAGATGCACTGAGAGTAGAGAGTGATGAATAGTGATGTGCCAGAGTGAAAGGATACATCCCTGGCATTCCTACAGATAAGCATGTTCCTCCCTGCTGGCGGCTGGATGGTGCAGAATTTAATTGGACTGTGCTGATCAGTTGCTTGATTATGGTTCCAGAAACAGGTCTGATAGAATGCAATCAAACAACTGATGGGCAGACTACATAGCTAAAATCTACTCTACACCTTTCAATGGCCAGCTCTCTGCCTGATACAAGCACCTGCAAAGGGTGCACAGGGATATGTTCTTTCACTTTTGCATTCAGCAGGAAATGTTAAAAATACAGCAGCTGCAGGCACAGGGATGATCTGATGAAAATGCACAGATTTTCAAAAAATATTTTAACATGACTTATAAAGCGTTTTGAGTCTTTATAATAACTAATGAACTGTGTGTGAATTTAGTACTCCTTTAAAACTGTTTTGGCTGGAGTTCCACTTTAAGGGCAACCTTTACTTTATGTTATTGCTCATTACCTTTTAGTATTTCAATATCATAGAAAGCTGCAGCAAATCGGGTGGAGCGGTGAGGACCAGATCTGGCGTCAGTGCTAATGTAGGATTTCAGCTTTGACCGACACCTCCACAGCTTCAGCTCTCTGGGGTGAGTTATACGAAGAAGCTCTTCCAGGTTGGCCGCAGATCTGATTTTGTATTCTAATTCGCTCTGCGTTATTCCCTACAGGTTCAAAAGACAGAAACAGAATCAAGTTAAACTGCTGCTAGATGTAGTCATGATTTTCGAGAAGGGCTGGCTTTGTTATCTGGGTTAAGAAGCAAATAAAGTTTTTATGACTTTATGACTGATTCTAGAACTGACCACAATTTCCTGGGACAGTCACAGATTTCGCCTTGAAAAATTCTGTCCATTAAAACGAAATTGTGTTTGTTTACTCTCACCTACCTCTGGGTTCCATCGAGTCCGCTAAAAAAAAAAAATGGTCCTCTTCCTTTAGGAGGAGCAGACGGATGTAGTCTAGTGTAAATAGACAACAGAGTCTGCTTACTCCCAGCCACCCATACAGCAGACCGGGCTCTGTCCGTGATCACTCTGCAGAAACTGAGCAGACACGGATATGTCATCCGCCCCACTCTGCTACGATCGGTAGGTATCTGGGAGCTGATTCCCTGCTGATTGAAACTAAATCTGCCCCGTGTGAAAGCAGCTTTAGAACCATTTTCATTTCTGTAATAATTTACATACTTTTTGTTTTACATTTGTCTCCACACAAACCAACAAACCAAGTTGCCCAGCTACAGTGACAGAGGTTGAAAAAAACTGCCTGGGATATTTACAACCTATATTAAATAAACCTATTACAACTGCCCTGGTAGTGTACTAATTTGTCCAAACTGCTGACAATATCATTCCTGCTGGACATCTTGGCCCTCATGAAAATGCAACAAAATATATAATTAAAGAGATTCACTATATATATGCATATATATATATATATATATATATATATATATATATAAATATATATATTGGGACGTTATGTGAGGCCCCACAATGGACGGGCGATACTTGTCGCCTTGCATGCAATCATTTTGAGGCAACTAGCGAGAGTCCGACCCGGGTTTTGCCAGCCACCGTGCCAGAGCTGGTTCCGGCCAAGACTTTCTGCTCCACTCAAACCCCTCTCCATCTACATTTAATGACCAGGAAGACAGCAGGGAAGAGCTCTATCCTATCTCAGAGGAAGAAAGCTGAGTGAGCTAATTGGGACTCAAAGATCAAGGTTTGCAGTGTGCTTACGTTTTTGTGTGTGTCGGGGACAGCCCCACACTGTATAGAGAGGAACACCGGATGGCGAGGTTTTGTTTTCTGTTCGTCTATGTGTTTTGAGCTTGCAAACCTGTAAATAAACCTGGCAAGCCGCCAGATTTTAAAGAAACTGTACTCCATGCTGAATCTTTCCATCTGAAAAGTGATCCCCACAAGCTAATTTCCCACACGTGGTGGACTCAGCGGGCATATTCCTGGAAGATGGAGGATGTAGTAAAAGCCCTGTTACAGGCCACTGCGGCTCAACCAGTGTGCAATCTCCAGCAGCGGGAAACCAACCGCGAGGTCGCAGACCCCGCCTCAGCACAACAAGCGGTTCAACAGGAGATGAACCACCAGTTTGCGGAGGCCCTGGTGGAATTAAAGAAGGGGTCCGCAAGTCCTGTGCCAGTGGAACGAAAGATGGTATGTGCCAGCTACCACCTGCAAAAGATGACACCTGCAGATGACGTGGAGGCGTACCTCATGACCTTTGAAAGAGTCGCTGATCGTGAAGGATGGCCAAGACAGCAGTGGGTGGGACTGTTAGCATCTTTCCTGACAGGTGAATCCCAAAAGGCCTACTTTGATTTGGAACCAGCAAAGGCCCAGGACTATGAGACTCTAAAGATGGAGATACTCGCACTGTCACCATGGCAGTACGGGCTCAACGGGTGCATCAGTGGTCCTACTGCATGGACAAGCCACCCTGCTCGCAAATGTTCAACCTTATATATCTCACGAGGAAGTGGCTGCAACCTGAGACCTTGCCAGGCCCCCAGATAGTGGAGCGTGTGGTCATGGACCGGTATCTGCTTGCGCTCCCTGCTGCTTTGAGGAAGTGGGTCAGTCATGGGGACCCCAAAACTGGCAACCAATTGGTGGACCTCATGGAGAGATACACTACTGCTGAGGACTTGTTGCACCCATCTGCGCCCCACTCCAATGTATCTAGGGGTGAAAGATTGCCGGCGGACCCGGTAAGACTGTTCCAGGGATCAAGGGCATAGGGAAGTTTGATAAGACTGCTATGGTTAAGGAGACTCTAGACCTGGAGACTGGCGAAAGAGGCCATGAAGGTCTTGGGGACCCTTGAGAGGACTGGGTATAGAATACATACAGTGCTACTGATGCCATGTATTGGGCCATATTGCTGCCAATTGCCCCGTGAATGATGAACCTATGCAATGAGATTATAATTATGTGAATAGACGTCTTTCTCTTTTTGCACAGGCCACATATACAGCATCATGTTCAAGTAGCATGGAGAAGCAAACGTGTGGGATTTTTGTTGATGGGAGACCAGTCACTGCACTGCTTGACTCGGGTAGTGTGGTAAAATTGGTAAAAAGCAATTGTGTAAACCCTGCAATGTTACACCATAGCATTGCCGGAGTCACTTGCATCCATGGGGACACTCGTGACTACCAGACGGCGGTGGTTGAGATTGACACCCCTTGCGGTAGTGTGACTCATTCAGTGGGGGTGGTACCTTCACTACTTTATGACGCCCTAGTGGGCAGGGATTTTCCCCATTTTTGGAAGTTATGGGAAGGCAGAGGGAGTCTGGAGGATAGAGCTTCCCCTGCTGCAGAAGTATGGGACCTCTCGCCAGACCGGTTTTGGCAAATGGAAGGGGAGACAGGTGGCAGGACCGAGGGAGGAGACCCTCTTTTCCTGTACTGGCTAGGGAGCCGGAGGAGCTGGAAGATAGCTCACAGCAGGGGCTAATGGCCCAGACCATGTCTCTATCCCCGATGGTGAGAGTGAATCGAATGTAGTACCTGACTTAGAGGTCCAGAGAGAGGACTTCTGTACAGAACAACTACAGGATGTCACTCTCCTCAGAGCCAGAGAAAACGTGAAGGTGATGGATGGGGAACCTGTGGACCCTAATTGGGGGATGTCTTTTCCCTACATGGCGCTTAAAAATGATTTGTTGTATCAGGTGGCGAAACACGGGGAGGACGAAGTGGAACAACTAGTGGTTCCCAAACCCTTCCGCAGGATGGTGCTAGATCTGGCCAATGGGCATGTAATGGGGGGGACAGCTGGGTATGGAGAAAACCAGGGAGAGAATAACCCAGAGGTTCTTCTGGCCTGGGTTGTATGTAGACGTTAAAGAATACTGTAAATCATGCCCTGAGTGTCAAATGACAGCCCCATCACCCCCTTTTCGTAGCCCCCTTGTCCCACTTCCCATAATTTTAGTGCCATTTGAGCGAATTGGCATGGATCTCGTGGGACCAGTAGTTAATCTGCCTGGGGACACCAGCACATCCTGGTGATCCTGGACTATACGACCCGCTATCCTGAGTCCATACCCTTGGCGGAATAGCTCTGCTAAGACTATCGCCAAGGAAATGGTCCAGATGTTCAGTCGGGTGGGGATCCCTAAAGAAATCTTGACAGATCAGGGTACCCCGTTCATGTCCAGAGTGACCAGAGAATTGTGCAAGTTGTACAAAATATCCTATCTCCGTACCTCTGTTTACCACCCTCAAACTGACGCTCTGATGGAAAGGTTTAACAAGACCCTCAAGAATATGCTAAAAAAGGTGGTGGATAAAGATGGCTGAAATTGGGATTTCTTGCTACAGTACCTCATGTTTGCCATATGAGAGGTTGCACAGGCGTCTACGGGGTATTCCCCCTTTGAACTCTTGCATTGTAGACGTCCCAGGGGGCTGCTAGATGTCGCAAAAGAGACATGGGAAGGAGAGGTCACCCCATATAGAAGCCTCATTGGGCACGTCTCCTTGATGCAGGATTGAATCACAGCTGTCCTGCCCCTTGTACGAGAGCATATGGATCAAACCCAGGAAGCCCAGAGAAGGGTTTACAATTGGGGTGCCAACACCCAAACTTTCAACCCCAGAGACAGAGTGCTTATGCTGATCCCCATGGTTGAAAATAAATTCCTGGCAAAGTGGCAGGGTCCCTTTGAGAAAGAGTAGGGGAGGTAAACCACACAGTTTACCAGCCTGGGAAAAGGAAACCGGAGCAGATTTACCATGTTAATCTCCTACAGTCAGGTCCATAAATATTGGGACATAGACACAATTCTAATCTTTTTTGGCTCTGTACACCACCACAATGGATTTGAAAAGGAAACAAACAAGATGTGCTTTAACTGCAGACTTTCAGCTTTAATTTGAGGGTATTTACATCCAAATCAGGGGAACGGTGTAGGAATTACAACAGTTTGTATATGTGTCTCCCACTTTTTAAGGGACCAAAAGTAATGGGACAATTGGCTGCTCAGCTGTTCCATGGCCAGGTGTGCGTTATTCCCTCATTATCCCATTTACAAGGAGCAGATAAAAGGTCCTGAGTTAATTTCAAGTGTGGTATTTGCATTTGAAATCTGTTGCTGTCAACTCTCAATATGAGATCCAAAGAGCTGTCACCATCAGTGAAGCAAGCCATCATTAGGCTGAAAAAACAAAACAAACCCATCAGAGAGATAGCTAAAACATTAGGTGTGGCCAAATCAACTGTTTGAAACATCCTTAAAAAAGAATGCAACGGTGAGCTCAGCAGCACCAAAAGACCCGGAAGACCACGGAAAACAACAGTTGAGGATGACCAGAGAATTCTTTCCCTAGTGAAGAAAACACCCTTCACAACAGTTGGCTAGATCAAGAACATTCTCCAGGAGGTAGGTGTATGTGTGTCAAAGTCAACAATCAAGAGAAGACTCCACCAGAGTTAATACAGAGGGTTCACCACAAGATGTAAACCATTGGTGAGCCTCAAAAACAGGAAGGCCAGATTAGAGTTTGCCAAACAACATCTAAAAAAGCCTTCACAGTTCTTGAACAACATCCTATGGACAGATGAGACCAAGATCAACTTGCACCAGAGTGATGGGAAGAGAAGAGTATGGAGAAGGAAAGGAACTGCTCATGATCCAAAGCATACCACCTCATCAATGAAGCATGGTGGTGGTAGTGTTATGGCGTGGGCATGTATGGCTGCCAATGGAACTGGTTCTCTTGTATTTATTGATGATGTGACTGCTGACAAAAGCAGCAGGATGAATTCTGAAGTGTTTCAGGCAACATTATCTGCTCATATTTAGCCTAATACTTCAGAACTTATTGAACGGCGCTTCACAGTGCAGATGGACAATGACCCGAAGCATACAGCGAAAGCAACCAAAGAGGTTTTTAAGGGAAAGAAGTGGAATGTTATGCAATGGCCAAGTCAATCACCTGACCTGAATCCGATTGAGCATGCATTTCACTTGCTGAAGAGAAAACTGAAGGGAAAATGATGCCCCAAGAACAAGCAGGAACTGAAGACAGTTGCAGTAGAGGCCTGGTAGAGTATCACCAGGGATGAAACCCAGCATCTGGTGATGTCCATGTGTTCCAGACTTCAGGCTGTAATTTACTGCAAAGGATTTGCAACCAAGTATTAAAAATTGAAAGTTTGATTTATGATTGTTAATCTGTCCCATTACTTTTGGTCCCTTAAAAAGTGGGAGGCACATTTACAAACTGTTGTAATTGCTACACTGTTCACCTGATTTGGATGTAAATACCCTCAAATTAAAGCTGAAAGTCTGCAGTTAAAGCACATCTTATTGGTTTCATTTCAAATCCATTGTGGTGGTGTATAGAGCCAAAAAGATTAGAATTGAGTCGATATCCCAATATTTATGGACCTCACTGTATAACCGTGGAACGATAGAGAGGGTTTATTGGCAGTGCCCATTCCTCAAAACGACAGGTTACCCCTGACCCCGGATGTGCCCATAACCGAGTCCTTGTCACTGATGCAACAAAAGAACGTTAAGGAATTTTTAAGTAAAAATAGAGACTTTTTCTCTTCCCTACCCGGACTGACCACTGTACTACAATATGACCTAATCACGGAGCCAGGGGTCCGTGTAAATGTAAAACCCTACCGGATACCTGAGACTAGACAAGAAGCGGTGGCAAGAGAAATAAAAACCATGTTGGAGTTAGACATGATGGAGGAGTCCCACAGCACTTGGTCGAGCCCTATAGTACTAGTAAACAACAAAGGGTGAGATACCCCAATAGGAAATAGTGGTACTTTTAAAGGTGCTCGGTCAACCCCAACTCTGAATGATCAGACATAAGCAATTAGCTTAAAAATAACATATTTATTAGTTCATTTAAAAGAAATTACCTGCAGAGCGGGTTAATAAACAAAAACACATGTTAATCGGACATATAAAATGACCCCTGTGGTCTAAGCTCTCCCTAATATACATGTAGTCATGTGTGCAAGATGACTTGGAGGCAGACACTGGAGGTATGGGGTTCTGTGACGAGAACCCAATAAGGGTGTCGGAATCCTGTATAGATAGAAACAGTCCGATAAAATGTAGAAAAACCATCACAAATTCATTGTCTTGTCTGCAGGGCAGCAATAACATAATTCAATACATTAGGTCTGATCAATAATGTAACATACATAAAGTGTTAACAGATCATATTTATAACGATTAGTATTTTCGATTACTAGTATTCTTATGCATACACTGTAAATAGGTTGCCTTGTAACATAGAGAAGAGAGAAAATCACTCCGTGCAGTGGACAGCACAATAGAAGGCAGAGTCTTCAAACATGCGGAATAAACTGCATCAAAGCGCTGAATCAATAGGGTTCTTTGACCAATCATATAATATATGTATGAGAATATACACACAGGTGGTTGGGACAAAGTGCCAAAAAGGAAGACAGTGGCGCCAAAGAAAACGTACCGGATCATTCAGAGTTGGGGTTGGCCGAGCATCTTTAAAAGTCCCACTATTTCCTATTGGGGTATCTCACCCTTTGTTGTTTACTGTTGTGTTCTAATAGGGATGTGGTGCTGGTCTTAGGCAGAGGTCGATATCGTATAATGTTTTTCCCTATAGTACTGGTCCCAAAGCCCGACGGCACTATCCAGTTATGTAGCGATTTCAGGAAGCTGAAAAGTGTCTGAGTGTCTGAGTTTGACGCATACCTGATGCCACGGATTGACGAACATGTGGATAGGTTGGTAAGTTCCCCGGTACATAACAACCCTAGACCTATCTAAGGGATACTGGCAGATCCCCCTGACGTTAGCCTTCTCTAACCCCAAGGGGTCCTTCTAATACAAGCGAATGCTGTTTGGTTTGCATGGGGCCCTTGCATCCTTTCAGAGGATGATGGACAAAACTTTGAGGCCGCATCATCCCTATGCAGTGGCCTATCTGGATGATGTGGTCATCCACAGCCCAGATTGGGAATTACATCTTCCCCGGGTGCAAGCAGTGGTAGATTCGCTGAGGCTAGCAGGTTTAATAGCCAACCCGAAAATAGTGTGCCATGGATCTAGAGTAGGTCAAATACCTTGGGTATGCTATTGGTTGGGGTCTGATTAAACCCCAGACCAATAAGATCGAGATCATTCAAAAGTGGCCCCAACCGGTGCAAAGAAACAGGTTTGTGCCTTCCTGGGGATTACAGGGTATTACCCATGCTTCATCCCCCACTTTGCCACCATTGCCGTCCCTCTGACCGATCTGACAAAGGGTAGAGGGTCAGGAATGGTTAAGTGGAATCCCGAAGCCGAGAAGGCCTTTCAGAAGTTGAAGCAAGCCCTTTGTGTACAGCCGGTGCTCGTGACCCCAGACTTCACAAAGGAGTTTGTGGTTCAAACCGACACCTCTGAGGTGGGATTAGGTGCTGTTCTGTCCCAGATCAGAGACTGTGAGGAGCACCCGGTCGTCTACTTAAGCAGGAAGCTTAATAGACATGAAAGGAATTGGCTATCAAGTGGGCCTTAGAGGCCCTAAAATACTACCTGCTGGGAAGGTCATTCAGACTAGTCACTGACCATGCCCCCCTTAAGTGGATGTGTAACAAGCGGGAGAGAAATAGCCGGGTGACTAGGTGGTTGCTGGCCCTATAGCCGTTTAAGTTCTCAGTGGAACACCGGGCTGGAAGGCTCCAAAATAACGCAGATGGTCTCTCCCGGGCCCACTGCATGTTTGGGACAGTTGCTCCACCCGAGGGGCTTGAGCAAAGGGGGGATACGTGACTTTATGTAAGGCGCCACAATGGACAGGCAATGCTTGTCGCCTCGCATGCGATCATTTTGAAGCGACTAGCGAGAGTCCGACCCGGGTTTTGCCAGCCACCATGGCAGAGCTGGTTTTGGCCAGGACTTTCTGGTCCACGCAAACCCCTCTCCATCTGCGTTTAATGACCAGGAAGAGAGCAGAGGAGAGCTCTATCCTGGATCTCAGAGGGAGAAAGCTGAGTGAGCTCCATGTGCTAATTGGGACTCAAAGATCAAGGTTAGCACTGTACTTATGTTTTTGTGGGTGGAGATAGCCCCACACTGTATAGAGAGGAACCTGACTGTTTAGTTTAGCGCCGGGTGGCGAGGTTTTGTTTTCTGTTCTTTTATGTGTTTTGAGCTTGCAAACCTGTAAATAAACCTGGCAAGCCGCCAGATTTTAAAGAAACTGTCCTCCATGCTAAATCTTTTCATCTGAAAAGTGATCTCCCACAATACATATGCTATATTACCAAAAGTATTGTGACGCCTGCCTTTAACCACTTAAGGACCGGAAGGATTTCCAGCTTTAGGACCGGAGCCCTTTTTGCGATTCGGCGCTGCGTCGCTTTAACTGACAATTGCGCGGTCGTGCGGCGTTGTACCCAAACGAAATTGGCGTCCTTTTTTTCCCACAAATAGAGCTTTCTTTTGGTGGTATTTGATCACCTCTGCGTCATTTCTGATCGCCGCTATAAACAAAAGAAGAGCGACAATTTTGCAAAAAAACCCAAATTTCTTACTTTTTGCTAAAATACAAATCCAAAAAAAAAATATAAAAAAACATTTTTTTTCACCGTTTTTGGCCGATTTATATTCTTCATCATATTTGCGATAAAAAAAATCGCAATCGGCGTTTATTGATTGGTTTGCGCAAAAGTGGCCGCGTTTACGGATGATGAGAATTCATTTTTGGGGTTTTTATTTTTTTTTTATTTTTTACTAAAAATGGCGGCGATCTGCGATTTTTAGCGGTACTGCGATATTTCAGCGGACATGTCGGAACATTTTGACACTTTTTTGGGACCATTGGCATTTATACAGCGATCAGTGCTATAAAAATGCACTGATTACTGTGTAAATGCCATTGGCAGTGAAGGGGTTAACCTGCAGGGGGCGCTCTAAGGGTTAACTGTGTTCCCTGGGCGTGTTCTTACTGTGGGGGGACTTGCCTAGCTGGGGAAAGGAAGTGGTCACAGCCTTCATGTACGAGAAGGCTGTGATCACTTCCCTACCCCCTCACACAGAGCGGAGGTCCGTGTTTACATACACGGACCTCCGCTCATTCGCTCCGGGGGGGGCATCGCGGGTGGCCGGCGGCAATCGAAGCCGCCGCACCCGCTCCCTGGCCCCCCCCCGAACACAGTCGTATGACGGCGTTTTGCGTTACAGAGCCACTTTGCCGCCGTCAATCTCCGATCGGCGGTCGGCAAGTGGTTAAACACACATGAACTTTAATGGGATCCTATTCTTAGTCCGTTGGCTTCAATATTGGGTTGGTCCACCCTTTGCAGCTATAACAACATCAACCCTTCTGGGAAGGCTGTCCACAAGGTTTAGGAGTGTGTCTATGGGAATGTTTGAACATTCTTCCATAAGTGCATTTGTGAGGTCAGGCACTGTGGATGAAAAGGCCTGGCTCGCAGTCTCTGCTCTAATTCATCCCAAAGGTGTTCTTTTGGGTTGAGGTGCAGGCCAGTCAAGTTCCTCCACCCCAAATTTGCTCATCCATGTCTTCTTTGTGGACCTTGTTTATGCACTGGTGCACAGTCATGTTGGAACAGGAAGGGGCCATCCCCAAACTGTTCCCACAAAGTTGGGACAGCCTTCCCAGAAGAGTTGAAGCTGTTATAGCTGCAAAGTGTGGGCCAACTCAGTAATGAACCCTACGGACTAAGACTGGGATGCCATTAAAGTTCATGTGCGTGTAAAGGCAGACGTTCTAATAACTTTGGTAATATAGTGTGTGTGTGTGTATATACTGTAGTTGATTGACAACAAATGGCTTCAGCCAAACATTAACCATGAGTGAAAAAAAAAGTTTTTGTGTTATCATTCATATTCTCTGAAAAATGGCCAAGAAATAATACATTCTGCCAGGGGATGTAAACTTATGAGCACAACTTTATGTATATATATACAGTATATATGTAGCCAATGGCCCCCTTAGGGGTGGCTGGTAGATGGGGTTCACCTGTCTCTCTGCTCTTAATCACACAATTTTCCATGCATCCGGAGTCAGGGAACAGGCCGGTACTTTGTTTTGTTGTTTTATTGAGGGGATAAACTTGGATAGGGTAGGGACAACTGTGGGATACACTGCAGTATATACACTCCTTTTTCTCCAGTACTGACATTTGCTGACCATTCCACTCCTTCACTTCTTTCCTGCACATCACTTGTTTCTTCACTGTTAGGCCAAAAAGGAATTTATCAGGCCTCCATTTCTTCTTCCTCCACCCCAGCTAGCACATGGTGAGGCTTTGCACTGTGTCATCAGGACCTCCAGACCGCCTGTTACAGGCAAGGGCCACAGCCCTCGAATTGTAAGGCCACGGGTCCTCAGGGTGTTGCTAAGTACAATTGTGGTAGCCAGGACCCGATGGACTACTGCTCCCAGCCCATCATCTTCCAGGCCACTCCGGCCTATCTCACTGTCCAGTGACTCTCCTTCCCCTGACTGGCTCCTCCAACTTCTGTCCAGCTCCCAGGGTCTGTCACTCACTGACACTGGTGGATCCTTTAAAGAGTCTTACAGTAGCCTTTCTGTTGTTCTCCTGCTCCCTTGTGCTGCTCCAGGATCCAACTCCGCTCCTGGCTGCACCCAAGCCACCAGGCCTCAAGGTCACCCCCCCCCCAGACTGGGGGCTCCCAGGTAAGGCCTCCACAACCTCAGCTACATCTCCACTCTTCCACCCGACACTCTCCTTCCCCTGTTGGGCAGACCACAGTACTTAAGGAGGCCTGCCCCCTGCCAATCCTGGTTGGGGATTGGTCAGGGCTCCTTAACGTACTTCAGAAAGTTACACCTCCTCATCCATCCCCCTTTTTAGAGCCTTCTGGAAACAAATGGGAGGAGTAACCAAGAAGTGTTCCTTCCTACAATCTCCAGCTCTCCCTGGGCCACTCCTCTGCCCAGATCAAAACATTCAGGCCTGCACTTATTGTCAAATGTGCGTCTCCTAAAAAAATATACTACAAAAAGCACCTAGTACTATGGGGGTGATATATATATATATATATATATATATATATATATATATATACACACAGTATCTCACAAAAGTGAGTACAACACTCACATTTTTGTAAATATTTTATTATCTTATCTTTTCATGTGACAACACTGAAGAAATTACACTTTGCTACAATGTAAAGTAGTGAGTGTACAGCTTGTATAACAGTGTAAATTTTCTGTCCCCTTAAAATAATTCAACACACAGGCATTAGTGTCTAAGCTGCTGGCAACAAAATTGAGTACACCCCTAAATGAAAATGTTCAAATTTGGCCCAAAGTGTCAATATTTTGTGTGGCCACCATTATTTTCCAACACTGCCTTAACCCTCTTAGGCATGGAGTTCACCAGAGCTTCACAAGTTTCCACTGGAGTCCTTTTCCACTCCTCCATGACGACTTCACGGAGCTGGTGGATGTTAGAGACCTTGTGCTCCTCCACCTTCCGTTTGAGGATGCCCCAAAGATGCTCAATAGGATTTAGATCTGGAGACATGCTTGGCCAGTCCATCACCTTTACCCTCAGCTTCTTTAGCAAGGCAGTGGTCGTCTTGGAGGTGCGTTTGGGGTCGTTATCATATTGGAATACTGCCCTGCGCCCAGTCTTCGAAGGGAGAGGATCATGCTCTGCTTCAGTATGTCACAGTACATGTTGGCATTCATGGTTCCCTCAGTGAACTGTAGCTTCCCAGTGTCGGCAGCACTCATGCAGCCCCAGACCATGACACTCCCACCACCATGCTTGATGTAGGCAAGACACACTTGTCTTTGTACTCCTCACTTGGTTGCCGCCACACACGCTTGACACAATCTGAACCAAATAAGTTTATCTTGGTCTCATCAGACCACAGGACATGGTTCCAGTGATCCATGTCCTTAGTCTGCTTGTCTTCAGCAAACTGTTTTGCGGATTTTCTTGTGCATCATCTTTAGAAGAGGTTTCCTTCTGGGATGACAGCCATGCAGACCAATTCTATGCGGTGTGCGGCATATGGTCTGAGCACTGACAGGCTGACTCCCCACCCCTTCAACCTCTGCAGCAATGCTGACATCACTCGTACGTCTATTTCCCAAGGACAACCTATGGATATGACGCTGAGCATGTGCATTCAACCATGACAAGGTCTGTTCTGAGTGGAACCTGTCCTGTTAAACTGCCAAGGTCTTGGCAATCTTCTTATAGCCTAGGTGTCACGTACCTGTTGGTGGAGTCTGATTGTGCAGAGGGCAACCTCTCTTACGGCCCTGGTTCGGGAACCCCTGATAGAGGAAGCAGGAGATTCCGGAGCACAGGGGGGCACGAGGGCTGGTGCGGATGCAGATGGTGTTGTGAAGATCGTCCAGGAGCTCGTGCAGACAGAAGAGTGGTGATGTAGGCCGGGTTGGTATTAGGCAGGCTAGTGCGGTACAAAGGAACAGGCAAGCGGGACGTCGGGTGCAGGCGGGGTCGTAAACAGGCGGGCGGCTGAGGTACAAGAGGGTTAGGCAGAGACGTGGTCGTAGGCAGGCAGAGGGTCGGTACAGGCAGAGTTCAATCAGAGGTCAGGCAAGCCGGGTCACAGATACAGGAAGACTGGGAAAACAGGTCACAGGAACTCACTAACATGCTGTAGATCCGACAGCACTTACTACAGGAAGCAGGAAGTTTAAATAGGGCTGCTCCTCAAGGAATTAGAGGAAAGAACAATCAAATGTTATTAACCCTCAGCACATTCTTCTAACATTGCCCCCCCCAAGGGGCAGCCTCCGGATACCCAAACGGGTTCTCTTGGTCGGGTTCCTTCTCCAGATGGTCCTGATCAGGGCCTCTGCATGTAAATTCTCTTCAGGCTCCCAAGAGCTGTCTTCGGGCCCATAGCCCCTCCATTTAACCAGGTATTGGATGGTGCCACCTCTCCTCCTGCAATCCAGAATGGACTCCACCTCGAATTCTTCTGATCCATCAACCAATACTGGTGCTGGTGGACCTGTCTGTCGATCAGGAAAAGGGTCGGAGACCTTAGGCTTCAACAAGGACACATGAAAAACTGGGTGGATGCGGAATGACTCAGGCAGTTCCAGTTCATAGGCCACTTCATTGACCTTTCATTTGATGGGAAAGGGTCCTATGAATTTAGGGCCAAGCTTCTTTGATGGGCATGCCAATCTCAAGTTGAGGTTGGAGAGCCATACCAGATTATCTGGCTCCAAGTTTAGTTCGCCCCGCCTCTTCTTGTCATAGGTCTCCTTATTGGCCGCTTGTGTTCGTGCCATTGTCTCCTGCAGGAGTTTGTTATTGGAGGAAAATAAATTCAGTAAGTCAGTCACAGCGGGCACCGAGTTTTCCGGGCAGGCATTGGATAAGAAGGCGGGACGGTAGCCAAAGTTAGCAAAGAAGGGTGACTGCTGGGTGGCCGAGTGAACCGAGTTGTTATATGTGAACTCCGCCAGCGGTAGGAGCGTAACCCAGTCGTCCTGGGAGAACGATGAGAAACAGCGTAGATATTGTTCAAGAGTCTGGTTGGTGCGCTCCGTCTGGCCGTTCGTCTGGGGATGGTATGCGGAGGACAGGGACAGGCCGATCTTCAGCGATTTACACAAAGACCTCCAGAACTTGGACGTGAATTGCACGCCACGGTCAGATACCACATCCGTTGGGATCCCGTGCAACCGGACAATCTCCTTAATGAATATTCTGGCCGTTTCTGCGGCCGAAGGTGTGCCTTTCATAGGTAGAAAGTGGGCCATCTTAGAGAGTCTATCCACTACCACAAAGATGGTAGAGCAACCTTCGGAGGGGGGTAACTCCACAATGTGGCTCCAGGGCCTTTCCGGAACGGGTAATGGTTTAAGAAGGCCCCAAGCCCGAGTTTTACTCCCCTTACATCGGCTGCAGGTAGTGCACAATCCCACATAGGCCTTACAGTCCTCTCTAACTCAGGGCCACCAGAACGTGTGCTGCACTAATTCCAAAGTCTTACGTGCCCCGAAGTGCCCAGCGAGGCAGTGGTCACGGCAGAGGTCTAAGACTGCGGTTCGCAGATGCCCCGGCACAAATATCTTGGTGCCATGCCAGAACAACCCGTCCTTGGGCTGCAGAGGAGTTCCCGGAAGGGGGTTTGGCCCCAGGGAAACTTGCCGGATCCGTGACAACACGTCCTCCTGCAACAACAAGAAGCTTCCTGGAGACAATATAGTGTCAGGGGATACTGGAGCTTCCGGTATGTTAAACATACGAGACAAAGAGTCTGGTTTGGTGTTCTTCGACCCGGGTCTGTAGGTGATGTGAAAGGAAAATCGGGCGAAGAACAGCGCCCATCAGGCTTGGCGGGGTTTCAGCCTCCTGGCAATCCTCAGGTATTCCAAGTTGCGGTGATCTGTATAGATGAGAATGGGGTGTGCTGCCCCCTCTAGGAGATACCGCCATTCTTCCAGGGCAGCCTTGATAGCAAGAAGTTCCCGGTCCCCCCCATCATAGTTTCTTTCAGCGGGGGATAGCTTGCGCGAAAAGAAAGCCACTTGATGAAGTAGCGCCTTAGTACCCTGCCTTTGAGAAAGAATAGCCATGACTGCCACCTCGGATGCGTCAACCTCCAGAACATAGGGCAGAGCGAGGTCCTGGTGCTTAAGGATGGGTGCAGAGGTGAAAAGACTCTTAAGCTTCTCAAAGGCTGCTTGTGCCTCAGGAGTCCAGCGGAACGGGACACCCTGCTTGGTCAGGTGTGTCATAGGGGAAATGACCTTTTGGGGGTCCATCTTGATGCCTCCGACAGAAATTATAAGTCCAAGGAATTGTATGCTTGCCTGCTCAAATTCGCACTTTTCTGGTTTGGCATGGAGGCCGTGTTGACAGAGACGACCCAGTACCCGTTTAACATGGGAACGGTGGAGCTCCAGGGAAGGTGAGAAGACCAAGATATCATCAAGGTTGGCGATGACAAAGAGGTCAAGAAAGTCCCGGAAGATGTCGTTTATAAAGTGCTGAAAAGTGGCTGGGGCATTGCATAACCCAAAAGGCATCACCAGGTACTCGAAGTGACCGAAGCGAGTACGAAAAGCCGTCTTCCATTCGTCACCTTCTTTGATCCGTACCAAGTTGTAAGCTCCCCGGAGATCCAGTTTGGTGAACACAACAGCGGTCCCCAGGTGCTGGAATAGCTCTGGGACAAGTGGAAGCGGGTATCGATTTTTCACTGTGACCTTATTGAGTTCCCGGTAATCGATACATGGTCGCAGGGAATGGTCCTTTTTCTCCACGAAAAAGATGCCTGCCCCAGCCGGGGAAGTAGAAGAACAGATAAAGCCCTTGTTGAGGTTCTCTTCAATATAAGTCTTCAGAGCGCTGAGTTCCAGCTCAGAAAGTGGATATATTCTGCCGAAGGGAATCTCTGCGCCAGGGAGGAGCTCAATGGGGTAGTCATATGGTCTATGAGGCGGAAGGGTCTCAGCCCCCTTCTTGCTGAAAACGTCCAAGAAAGTGTGATAGATACTGGGGACGAGCTGACGGATTTCAGGCTCAGGGTCAAGATCCAGGGTTAGTAGAGCAGGGTTTGTCCCAGAAGCTTGGGGGAAGCAGTGCTGGTGGCAGTACGGGGACTGGAACTGAACTCTCCCAGTGTACCAGTCAATGGTGGCGTTATGGGCCTGGAGCCAGGGTAGTCCCAGGATGACAGGGAAGATGGGAGAGACAATGGCATCAAGTGTGAGTATCTCCTGATGGCCGCCCAGCACCGTAGTGGTCAGGGGGATGGTCTCCTGTGAGACCGGACCAAATTTTATGGTTGTACCATCAGCCAGGTGCACCGCCATCCTGTGGGTATTGGGTTGCAGGGGTATCCCCTGTTGTGCAGCAAAAGTCAAATCCAGGAAACAGCTGCAGGCCCCAGAGTCTACAATGGCGGGAACGGTAATGGCTCCTCCGGGAAACTGTAGACACAGAGAGAGGGTGAGATGAGCTGTCCCGACAGGTGCTAGTTGCGGGGAGGTAACTAGGCATTTTCCCACTTTGGCTGGGCAAGAGCGCACAAAGTGCCCCGGCTCTCCGCAGTAGAGGCATAGGCGGAGGTTTCTTTGGCGCTGGCTCTCTTCAGATGTCAGTGGCGCGCGCGCCAAGCCCCGCTGCTGGAGTCCAGGCGGCCTCGGAGGAGGAGAGGTGGGTATGCTGGAACCAGTCAGGGTGCCTTTTGGCAACCCCCCGGTGGGAGGTAGCATCCAGGAGGGTCGCAGGTTCACCTTGGCCCTTTCTGCTCTGCGTTCTCGAAGGCGTCGATCGATCTAGATGGCCAGATCGATAAGCCTCTCCAGGGAGACTGGCGCCCCCACACGGGCCATCTCATCCTTCAGGGGGTCGGCCAAGCCCCTCAGGAACTGGTGGCGCAGAGCAGCTTC
>BLSH010303093.1:819540-863526 GCA_018402905.1 Glandirana rugosa | reverse complement strand
TCTCTTCAATATAAGTCTTCAGAGCGCTGAGTTCCAGCTCGGAAAGTGGATATATTCTGCCGAAGGGAATCTCTGCGCCGGGGAGGAGCTCAATGGGGCAGTCATATGGTCTATGAGGCGGAAGGGTCTCAGCCCCCTTCTTGCTGAAAACGTCCAAGAAAGTGTGGTAGACACTGGGGACGAGCTGACGGATTTCAGGCTCAGGGTCAAGATCCAGGGTTAGTAGAGCAGGGTTTGTCCCGGAGGCTTGGGGGAAGCAGTGCTGGTGGCAGTACGGGGACTGGAACTGAACTCTCCCAGTGTACCAGTCAATGGTGGGGTTATGGGCCTGAAGCCAGGGTAGTCCTAGGATGACTGGGAAGATGGGAGAGGCAATGGCATCAAGCGTGAGTATCTCCTGATGGCCGCCCAGCACCGTAGTGGTCAGGGGGATGGTCTCCTGTGAGACCGGACCAGATTTTATGGTGGTACCATCAGCCAGGTGCACCGCCATCCTATGGGTCTTGGGTTGCAGGGGTATCCCATGTTGTGCAGCAAAAGTCAAATCCAGGAAACAGCTGCAGGCCCCAGAGTCTACAATGGCGGGAACGGTAATGGCTCCTCCGGGAAACTGTAGACACAGAGAGAGGGTGAGATGAGCTGTCCCGACAGGTGCTAGTTGCGGGGAGGTAACTAGGCATTTTCCCACTTTGGCTGGGCAAGAGCGCACAAAGTGCCCCGGCTCTCCGCAGTAGAGGCATAGGCGGAGGTTTCTTTGGCGCTGGCTCTCTTCAGATGTCAGTGGCGCGCGCGCCAAGCCCCGCTGCTGGAGTCCAGGCGGCCTCGGAGGAGGAGAGGTGGGTATGCTGGAACCAGTCAGGGTGCCTTTTGGCAACCCCCCGGTGGGAGGTAGCATCCAGGAGGGTCGCAGGTTCACCTTGGCCCTTTCTGCTCTGCGTTCTCGAAGGCGTCGATCGATCTAGATGGCCAGATCGATAAGCCTCTCCAGGGAGACTGGCGCCCCCACACGGGCCATCTCATCCTTCAGGGGGTCGGCCAAGCCCCTCAGGAACTGGTGGCGCAGAGCAGCTTCATTCCAGGCTGTGTCGGAGCTCCAACGCCTGAACTCGGATACATACTCCTCCGCGGGACGGCAGCCTTGACGGAGGGCGTGGAGTGCGGCTTCGGCAGTAGCCGCCTGATGCGGATCTTCATATAGCCGCGCCATCGCTTGAAAGAACTGGGTTAAATCCGACACTTCAGGTGCCCCTTGCTCCAGGAGCCGGTGGGCCCATAATTGGGGCTTATCCCAAAGTAAGGAAATCACCAGCCCCACCTTTGTGGATTCCAGGGAGAAGGTGTGGGGCTGCAGGCTGAGATAAAGTTTGCAGGCGCAGCGGAACACTCGGAACTTCCTACGGTCCCCTGAGAACCGTTCTGGTAAGGGCACTGGGGGTTCCGTTGCTGGCAGGCCAGCCCCTGATGGGGCCAGCGAGGCATATTCCCGAAGCTGGGACTGTAGCTGGGTGTAGTCTGTTTGCAGGTGCTGCACGGCTTGAAAGAGACCGTTCAAATGCTGACATAGTACATGCAGCGGAGAGGGCCCCTGCTCAGACTCAGTCATGGCTGTCGGATACTGTCACGTACCTGTTGGTGGAGTCTGATTGTGCAGAGGGCAACCTCTCTTACGGCCCTGGTTCGGGAACCCCTGATAGAGGAAACAGGAGATTCCGGAGCACAGGGGGGCACGAGGGCTGGTGCGGATGCAGATGGTGTTGTGAAGATCCTCCAGGAGCTCGTGCAGACAGAAGAGTGGTGATGCAGGCCGGGTCGGTATTAGGCAGGCTAGTGCGGTACAAAGGAACAGGCAAGTGGGACGTCGGGTGCAGGCGGGGTCGTAAACAGGCGGGCGGCTGAGGTACAAGAGGGTTAGGCAGAGACGTGGTCGTAGGCAGGCAGAGGGTCGGTACAGGCAGAGTTCAATCAGAGGTCAGGCAAGCCGGGTCACAGATACAGGAAGACTGGGAAAACAGGTCACAGGAACTCACTAACACGCTGTAGATCCGACAGCACTTACTACAGGAAGCAGGAAGTTTAAATAGGGCTGCTCCTCAAGGAATTAGAGGAAAGAACAATCAAATGTTATTAACCCTCAGCACACTCTTCTAACACTAGGCCATCTTTATGTAGAGCAACACTTCTTTTTTTCAGATCCTCGGATAGTTCTTTGACTTGAGGTGCCATGTTGAACTTCCAGTGACCAGTATGAGAGAGTGAAAGTGATAACACCAAATTTAACACACCTACTCCCCATTCACACCTGAGACCTTGTCACATGACACCTGAGGGAAAATGGCTAATTGGGCCTAATTTGGACATTTTCACTTAGGGGTGTACTCACTTTTGTTGACAGCAGTTTAGACATTAATGGCTGTGTGTTGAGTTATTTTGCGGGAACAGCAAATTTACAATGTTATACAAGCTGTACACTCACTACTTTACACTGTAGCAAAGTGTAATTTCTTCAGTGTTGTCACATGAAAAGATATAATAAAATATTTACAATAATGTGAGGGGTGCACTCACTTTTGTGAGATACTGTATATATATATTTATATATATTTGTATAGATTGGGACGTTATGCGAGGCACCATAATGGACAGGTGATACTTGTCACCTCGCATGCGATCACTTTGAGGCGACTAGCGAGAGTCCGACCTGGGTTCCGCCAGCCACCGTGGCAGGGCTGGTTCTGGCCCGAACTTTCTGGTCTACTCAAACCCCTCTCCACCTGCATTTAATGACCTGAAAGAGAGTAGAGGAGAGCTCTATCCTGGATCTCAGAGGGAGAAAGCTGAGTGAGCTCTGTGTGCTAATTTGGACTCAAAAGATCAAGGTTTGCACTGTGCTTTGTTTTGTGGGTGTAGGGGACAGCTCCACACTGTATAGAGAGGAACCCGATTGTTTAGTTTAGCGCCGGACGGTGAGGTTTTGTTTTCTGTTTTGATCTTGCAAACCTGTAATAATAAACCTGGCAAGCTGCCAGATTTTAAAGAAACTGACCTCCTTGTTGAATATTTTCCTCTGAAAAGTGTTTCCCACAAGCTAATCTCCCACAATATAATATAAATACAGTATATAAATGAACCCTAGAGCTGGAATAGGGAACAATGTTTGACATATCATTACTTGTTTTTTGCCTAATAAATAAAATAGAATATATTAACTGAGGAGTATTTAAAATGGAGTTCCACCGTTTCACACTGTTTTGTACGTTTATTAAATGTCAGCGGCTACAAAAAGTATAGCTGCTGACTTTTAATAAACAGCCACTCACCTGTAGCACAGTCCATCGATGTGGTTGCCCAAAGCCTTGCTCCTCTCCCCATCCTCTCTGCAGCACCGTCATTACTACTCGGAGTGCAGTGTGAAACATGTCAATCTGTCTGTGTCCTGGTGTTGGTGATGCATAATACATTTTGTTACTTCTGATCCGTGGTGGAGTGCAGCCGTTCTTTTGGTTATTGGATTTATTCAGTGGTGAGCTGGGGATGGCACCTGATTCCTCGGATCTTGGATTAATTTCACCTGGAGCCACGGTATCTTTGTCTGTCTGCGCTCTATCACTGGCCAGGCAATCTTCTGGGACCTGTGACGTGTCCCAGAAGATTGCAGAGAGGGAGGGGCCACCTAGGGGGAGAGGAGAAGTCGCCTCGGCGGCCCAGCGACAGAAGGAGGAAGTGGGACAAGAAGTACCTGTCTAAACCAGGTACCCCCCCCCCCAAAAAAAAAAAAAATTACATGCCAAATGTGGCATGTAAGGGGGCGAGGGGTGCTTAAAGTGGAAGTTCCACTTTTGGGTGGAACTCCACTTTAAAATCAACCACAAAATCAGTTAAACATATGTAATGTTGCTCATCAGTGGGAAACCTGGAAAAATGCATTTAATTTTAAATCACCCCAATGAAGATAATTTTACACCCACCTTTACATCAGAGGTCCTCCTCCCATCATATCAGAGCTCCTTCACATCAGAGGCTCCCATTCATGCCAGAGGTCTTCATCACATCAGAAGCCCCCCCTTCACATCAGAGTCCCCCGTATACATGAGAGCCACCCATCACATCAGAGTCTTACCATGACAGAGTCTCTTCATCAAATCAGAGTCCACCATCACCACAGAGTCTCCTCATCCATCTCTGCTCTAGGGCAAACTTGGTCACATGCTTGCAGGACTCCAGGGAAACCCAAATGGCACTCTGGGGTGCCACAGCACCCTAATTGAAAAATATTGCTCTGTACCAGCCTTTCTCAACTAGGTTTCCATGGAACCCCAAGGTTCCTCAAGAGGTTGCTAGGGGTTTCTTGAGCTGTGGCTGACTGACCAGCCACCTGATGGTGCCTGCTTAGTTCCAGACCCAATGCTACATAGCAGAGCCAGCAACATAACACCAATGATGTTTTTAACTGTCTATAAGGGGAGCATTCTTCCCATTGCCAGTTTAAGGGCAATTTTTCCCATTGACCCTCAATAAATTGATTTTTGCAGGGGTTCCCTGGGACTTAAATGTAGCCAGATGATTGGACTATGATAATATGGAGAAGGAGACACTGCTGTTTATTTACCATTCCCCTTCTGTGTTGTTAATGTCAAACTATACAACTCTCCTCTGGTCAGCAGGGGGAGATCCAGGTTCAGTGAGTGTCACGCTTACCCCTAAGGGCTTGTTCACGCTTGACTACATTTCCAATGCTTAACTAATGCTCCTATAGCTTTAGTATGAGCATTAGACAGGTGTTTCACAAACAGTAATGAGGAGTAAAAATGCTCCCCAAACGCCCTATAGGCAATTTTGAAGCGTTCAACAAGCGTTAAAACTGCTTAACAAATGCATATTCCATTACAGTAAATGAACTAATCTTAATCTTATTGACCGCCCCACAACTGCCTGCCAGAGCATTTGCGAGCCGTTGCCATAGACTTGAATGGGAGGCATTGAAAGGCTTCATGCAAGTGTACATATTCGTCAGCACACTGTGGATCCTTGTCCAAAATTTTCTTTATTGAAAAGATCACATCACAGAGAAGTGCAACATTTCGGAGCCGCGCAGGGCCCCGTCGTCAGGCATGTGATCATCACATGCCTGACAAAGGGGCCCTGCGTGGCTCCGAAACGTTGCACTTCTCTGTGATGTGATCTTTTCAATAAAGAAAATTTTGGACAAGGATCCACGGTGTGCTGACGAATATGTACACTTGCATGACACCTCCAGGACCCAGCTGGATTTCGTTGCAGCACCCAACTACGTAAGAGCCTTTTTTGCCAGGAAGGAGTGCGATAGGAAAATTGATAAAGATTGAAAGGCTTCAAACGCCTCCTGACTCAACATGAGGCTTTAATTTTTAAACAATGCTACGCTAATGCTTAGCGTGAACACAACTATGTGCCGTGTATTGTATTTTGTGCATAGGCATTTGAGGGGCATTTCTCAAACGCCTGCTTTTAATGCCAGTGTGACCTCAGCCTAATGCAGGTGGTCAGACACTATAGCTAGCTTTTGTGTTTTTCACCTATAGCAGCCTCCTTTACCATAAGGCAAGCAGGCCCACTGGTACTCGGTTGCCCCCAGGACTTATGCACAATGCTATAGTGCCTGGCCACCTCGTTGGGGCAGGCGCGAACTGAGAAAAGCAAACAGCTACTTGTGATTGGCAGACAGGCAGTGTGGTTTAATGACAGACCAGATACAAGGCAGACAAGGTTCAGAATAGTTGGGGTCAATCCATAGTCAAAAGGTAGGCAGAGTTCAGAGAGTAGTCAATATCCGATCCGGTCCAGTCATAAATAGGGGGATCCAAACAGCAGAGCAGGACAGACGGACAGAGCACATGCACAAATTACACATGCTATCACAAGCGAGACTGCAGGCATGGCTAGCTTAAATCAGGTTTGGCCTCCACCCAGAGACTGGCCACATTAATCACCTTGCAGCTGGACAGACAGACAAGGAGAATGCCACAGCCAAAACCAGAATGCTGGAACCAGCAGCTATGGTGAGCAGGAGTGCACACACTCCTGATGCTTGGAGCCCTGGGAGTTGTAGTTTAAGGCAGTAACCATGTATGGACACAACCAGCTTTCTGAACTACAGGTCCCACAAGGCCCTGTGTGAGCAGAAGAAGCCTGAGAAAGTTTTATTGAATTGTGCGGGAAAGCCTGGGCTCTGTGGGATCCAGGCATCCAGACCTGTTGGAGTGAGCAGGGGAAAAGAGGCAGCCCAAGAAAGCCTGGGGGGCAGAAAGGAGATCGCTGGGATCAGTACCACTGTCCATTCGATCCACCTTGTGGGGCTGCTGCTGAGAGACCAGAGCATTTGCCAGACCCTCTGTTTCTGCCATTTGATTTACAGCTACACCAGAGCCTGACTAAAGGGGCCCCTCCCATCATAAGATCTTAACTTCACATCGGGGAGTTGCTGAGAGGGTCGCCAGCCTACCATGTACTGTTAGCAGTAGATAAGCCTCTGAGAGCAGGGCAACCATAGTATCCAAACTGCATTCACCCATAGCAATCGAGTACTCTGTTGCACTTAAGCCCATACCGCACCACTACCAACTCAGTTATGTGGTGATACTGAATTATTATTCTTAGATTCTGCCAGCTTCTATTCCTCTATGTGCTGACCTTGTTTTTATTGTACTGCTCACAGGGTTGAAACACTATCATAAGTGCACCAACACTCAATTAAAAGGCACCCCACATAAGCCGGCAAAAGACTAACTTAAAGTACTGCCCCTTCCATTCTCCTTACAGATTTCCCCTTATATTCCTCTATATGTCTTTGTTGATGTTAACTCAAATTTAATTATGCTTACTCAGCTGGTTTAGGCCTAGCATCGCCATCACTAATGCACATTAGCAGTACTATTTAGGTATTGTTATGCAAAACCTCACTGCTGCCCACCATTGCATTTTTGGATGGCTTTGATACTGTTTATGCTGGTCTGGGGGGTGTATGCTCTTTTATATCCAGCTCTCATGGTTAACCATCCTTTATGCTGAACTGTGTTGTATTAATTGTTAACTTACTTGTATTTGCTTGGTTATCAACTCCATCAAGTAATAATACATTAACCTGTTCACACCTGCGCCTACCGGCCCTTTAAGAGGTTTAGGTTGCCAGGAGGTGGGCGGGGCCTAAGATCACATGACCACTGTGATTGGCTGTCACGTGATCTGAAAACTGCTGCTGCAGCTGCTTGCGATCTCCGCACAGCTGTATTGACTGCCAAGGACCAGACGCATATTTGCATGCGGCCGGTGCCAAGGGGTTAAGATTACCTTTGCTAACTGGTTTGGTTTCTGCTTTTGGTATAGCACTTTTGGTAGGTAATGAGAATTATTTGCCATGCTTTACTGTGTTTTTCTGCTTTTGCAGTCAATTTGGTGTGTCAGAGGGGCTGAGGCCCTTGGGAACTTCGAGGCAAAGAACAGAGGACCCATCTACTCAGTGACTCCTATGGGGGTAGTGCTACATAAAAATTATTTTTAAGTCTCTGTGGTAAAAAGGTTGAGAAAGGCTGCATTATACTAAAAAACTGAAATCTGATTAATCCCTACAGATTAATGGACCTAGTCATCAAACAACAGACTTAAATATATGATATATGAAATTCCATCTTCTCATAACCTAATTATACAGTGCTAATGTTTTTTTTAGTACAGCATGAATTACTGGATGTATTGCACGTAACCCATCCTATACAAATCACAACACTACAATAAAATGAAAATTGCAATAGTATTTATTTTACAGTTTCTCATGAAATTTATAAACCCCTTGTTATTTGTACAGTTCCAGGAACAATCTCCAATATAAACATGACACGTGATCTATTTTACAGTTCTAGCGAGCTTGCTTTTTTTCACTGTGAACAGGTGATGTCACCCATTTACAGATATAACAGTACAGTGCAGAGGAAAGTAACACTCCATATATACATTTCACTTATGTCATTTATGCACAAAGATCCAAAGTGATAATGTAACATATTTCCACACATATTGGTCTTGACTACGTGTCCATACCTAACTTCTGAAAAATGTAATTTTTTTGTGTTCAAAACATTACAGTTGGAATCACCTTTGCCAAGGGTGACTCATCCATTCTCCTACAGTAAATGTTTCTGCCTACTACAGGATTGCCTGTGGGTTCATCATTGCTGGGTTTCTGGTATTAATTCTGAGCTTTAGGAAAACTAATTTCAGAGATGAAAGACAGATATAACATAAGATGAGAACCAAACCTCTATTGATATAGCTCAGGTGTCCACATCCCGTATGTAAGCAGTAAATAATAGAAGTGGTCATGCCGCTAGGGCTAGCGACCAATTAAGGGATTTTAAAGGACACTTTGAACATAGTGAGCAAATTCTGGACTACATAATATTTTAAAATGTAATTTATTTATTTAACAATTAAATTCCAACACATTATGACAATTGGAACGACACATCAACGCTGTGAACGAGGAGGAGATGATACCGAGGTTTCGCAGGTAAGTGCTTCTTCACAGGTAACTCCTCATTTAAAGGTTCTGTTATACAGACAAAGTTCATTGTTACATACAATACAGTATATAACACATGAGTACAACATTTACAATTAGGTGTAACATAACGGCATTGCTCACCATTTCCAACCTTGTGTACAAAACAAGTAATGCTATCCTCCCAACCAGGTAGTGGTGCCAGTTAGGAAAGAGAGGTAGAGGTGCCAGAACAACCAACCAGGTCCGGTGGGCACTGGACCGAGACAAAACACCGGGGCAAATGGTCAGGAATGCCGACATTGCCAGAGGGAGGCTAGCAGGGCCCTTGGCGGACAAACCCTTCCCACAAGCACACACACTCGGCAATGGTGACAGACGAAGCACAGCCCTAGGGAGGAAAAAGGAAAAGTATACATATTACTGCCCAGTATGTAGGGATGGCCACCTGGCTCCAGTTTGCTGATAGCAGAGACAATGAGGCAAAGCCTCACCACATGTTCCCTCTCTCTGCTTACCTTCGGTCGCCAGTGCTAGGCCCGTGTTGCCTGTGGGACGCCACAGGGGGAATGCTGCATCGGTTGCTCGGCTCCCCGTGCTTATATGACAGTCCCACCGGAAGTGACGGGGTCGGCACGACCCCCTGACGTCACTTTCAGTGCGGGCTCCATCTTAAGGACTAGAAACAGGCCGACCATCCAGATGGGAAGGGCGGAAGTCGGCTCTGTCCACTTCCATCCAAGCACAGATGGGGAGCATTGCCGGCCAGAGGGCCAGTTCTGCGATAGCTGGGCACCCGAGTGGCCACTGAAAGACCCATCCCCACATACATCCAGCCAGGTAGAGAGAGCAGAACAAGTGAGGCACTTGGGAAACTGCCCTTAACAAATACATGTACATAAATGCAGGTAACAAATAATACTACATATTCAATCAAATACAAAACGAGAACCACTACATTTCATTACATTCGTGGGATAAATCCATGTAAGGTAAGCCAAAAAAAAAAACAAAAAAAAGAAAAGACATAATAAAACCTGCTACAAAAAAGGCTTGTATGATATAGCAGTGTTAAGCCCGGGGGGCTGGGTAGCCTTCTGGGTGAAAATCCATCTGGCCTCCAATCTCAAAATTTGCTGATCAACGTCCCCGCCACGTGGACTGGGGGGGGATGTGGGCCAAATCAAAGAACGAAATGGTCCGCGGGTCATAGCTATGGTGCAGACCCACATGTTTACAGATAGGCGTATACAGGAGACCTGCATCAACGTAGTACAGGTGATCCTGTATACGCCTAGGCAGGGCACGCTTAGTTTTACCTACGTAGAAGGCCCGACAGACACACATAGCCATGTACACCATCCCCTCAGTGAGACAGGTGGAGTATGTACGCAGTCTGTGGGTGCCTCCCCTAAGCAGAGGGTACTAAGAGCCCTCCCTGATCCAGGGGCAGAACTCACAGCTGCCACAGGCAAAGGTGCCCACACTCCCCTCCGCACCCTCCAGTGGTACAGCCGTGCTGAGATGGCTATGGACCAATCGGTCCATGAGCGAGGTAGCCCTTCTGAATACCATTTCTGGACGGCCGGAGACATAGGGGTTGATTTACTAAAGCTTGAAAGTGCAAAATTTGGTGCAGCTCCACACAGAAACCAATCAGCTTCAATGTTTTATTGTCAAAGCTTGATTGAACTAGCTGAGGTTAGAAGCTGATTGGCTAGCATGCACAGCTGCACCAGTGTTTGCACTCTCCAGCTTTAGTAAATCAACCCCATATTGTCCTACTGTAGAATCCTTAGCCAAAAAGTGCCAATTACGGGACAAAATCTCTCTAACTTGGTCATGCTGATTACTGAAGGATGTAATAAATGTAACCGTTCCAGATTTGGTAGATCGATGGGTGCTGAAAATCAGGTCATCTCTCATTTAGGCCTTAACTTTTTGATATGCTTGTTCAAGACCCTTCTGCTATATCCACGAAGCCTAAGGCGGTCAAACAAGGCATGTGCCTCCCGTTCATAGTCCTTGTCCCTTGCGCAATTCTGTCGTATCCTCAAATATTGGTTATATGGGATACTAAGGAGCAAGGGATGAGGATGCGAACTGCTAAAATGCAAGATGGTGTTACCTGCAGTTTTTGATGGTGTGCTCTACTCTGCCCTTCATAGGAAAGAAACTGCAGGTAACATCATCTTATAATCTCATAACGGTTAATCTTCCGCAGCACTCGATCGATTCTTCCAGAGAGTAGCATTTATTGACTTCCAATACAGAAAAACAAAGTTCATAATACTTGCAACAGATGATCAAAACTCCAAAATATTAATAAGGAATAGTAGCCTTCAGAGTCCCATTCAAACTAGACCATATCTAGACCTGTGCCCTCATCTTCATGGAGAAAGAATGCACAACACTACCAGCTTGAATGTCCACTTAAGTGCTAGTCTCACACTAGGGGGGTGTGGGGTTGAGGGTTTCTCCTAACCTCACATTAGTGTTTACCAGCTAAACAAGCCACAATGAACCCCCTCAAGTCTAATTAGCATCAATAAATACTTTTTGTTTAATATGCCTGTGTATTTTGCTATGGTTTTGAATGTCTGATTCCATAGACTCTTCAGCATTGGGCATTCCCATAGGGTGTGGAGTATGTTCCCTACCTGTCCGCAGTTTCTCCAGCAGAGGGGTGATCTGGCGGGATAATATTGCGCTAGTTTAAATGGCGTGTAATGCCATCTATGCCAGATTTTAAGAGACATTTCCCAATGCGCTTCGCAGTGTGAGGAGTAACGTATGGATTGGAACGCTTTTTTCCATTGTTCTTGCGTGTATGTTTGTTTGAGGTCCGCTTCCCATTTTAGCATTGCTCTAGATTTTAGTGGGTTGTTGTGTTCCTGGAGTATGCTATAGAATAGGGAGATAGTAGGGGGTATTTTACTGGAGGGTTGAAGATGGGACCAGATTTTAGAGTTAGTTAGGAGTGTTGTGGGAGGGTGTGTAGAGAGGAATGTATGTATTCTTGTAAGTGTGTATTGTTCTCTTTTCGGCAAGCTATATTGGTTCATTATGGATTCTATAGTTTTTAGTGAGCTGTTGTCGTAAAACTGGGATACTGTTTGCAGACCATGTTTTGTTAGTTGGGATATAGGGAGCATTGGGATGTTGGCTTGTAATACTGTTAAGGGTATATCTGTGGTTTGGGCAATGTTAAAGAAATCATGGTGGTGCTTAATCTCTCTCCATGTCGTTATTAAATATAGGAATTGACACATACCCCAAGAACTTCTGGCCAATGATTACCCACATACTCTTAGCTACAAGGGCATCAATTCTACAAAAATGGAAAACATCCGGAGTACCAAACATATCAGATATAACACAAAGAGTGCAATCCCACATGCTCATAGAACAAGCTTTAGCCACCAATTCGCTATCTTTGAGAAAATTCAAAAGAGAGTGGCAAAACTGGCCACTATCTAAGACGTAATAACTTAATCCTGATACTCACAACTGCAAACAACTTGGTCACCTGGGGAGGGAGAAGCGGTGAAGTCAACCACCTGCCATAGCATATCCGATTACAACAAAGCTTGATTGGGGACTACTACATATTAACTGTAACCTCTATGTTACCCTTATGTTACTATTGTTTTACTTGACAGCAACTTAAGATGATGAAAGAGGTACAGGTATACCTAAGAGTACAGCTCTAAGTGTTCAATTAACAGACTTATGTACGGTATAAAAGTGTAATCATAAGAAATGAAAATAATACTATAACTACGAATGTACCACCAATACCTGTATAACTTGTTCAATTTGTTATATATTCCAATAAAAATCATTGACTCAAAAAAAATAAATAAATACTTTTTGTACAATTCTTTTGAAGTTGAACCACACAATCTATATTCCACAACCCCATGCAAGTAACTGTGGGCCTTTGATATGTAATGCAGCTTGCCTGCCAGCTGCATTAGACCATAAATTATTGCCTATGTACACCAATGTACACATTATAAAAACTGTGTATATGTATATGAAATATTACGCAGCACTAGCCTCCCTCTGAGAAGGTAGGCTTTCCTGACCATCTGACCCGGTGTTTTGTCTCAGTCCAGTGCCCACCTGGTTGGTGGTTCTGGCACCGCCACCTCTCTTTCCTAACTGGTGCCACTACCTGGTTGGGAGGATAGCATTACTTGTTTTGTACACAAGGTTGGAAACGGTGAGCAATGTCATTGTATGAAACCTAATTATAAATGTTTTACTCGTGTGTTATGTATTGTATGTAACAATGAACTTTTTCTGTATAACTCCTTTTCCTTCTGTATTGAATTGTATTGTAATTGTACTGTGTTCCGTCTTTATTGTAAAGTGCTGCGCAAATTGTTGGCTCTATATAAATCCTGTATAATAATAATAACAGAACCTTTAAATGAGGAGTTACCTGTGAAGAAGCACTTACCTGCGAAATGTCAGCATCATCTCTTCCTGGTTCACAGTGTTGATGTATCATTCCAATTGTCACAATGTATTGGATTTTTTAGTGTTAAATGAACAAATTACATTTTTAACTATTATGTAGTCCAGAATTTGCTCACTATGTTCAAAGTGTCCTTTAAAATCCCTTAATTGCCCGCTAGCCCTGGCGGCATAATCACTTCTATTATTTACTAATTTCAGAGATTAAATACATACATGGGAGCTATTCTATTTGCTGAAGGATGTATATTTCCATCCATCCTGTTCTGAGGTTTAAACAGTATATTATTATTATACAGGATTTATATAGCACCAACAGTTTGCGCAGCGCTTTACAACATGGGGGCAGACAGTACAGTTACAATACAAATTAATATAGGAGGAATCAGAGAGCCCTGCTCGTTAGAGCTTACAATCTAGAAGGGAGGGTTGAGTGGAACAAAAGGTAATAACTGTGGGGGATGATCAGATGGAGAAAGTGAAAATACAGTTGGGTGTGGGTAGGATAGGCTTCTCTGAAGAGTAAAGCTTTCAGGGATCGTCTAAAAGCTAACAGAGGAGATAATCGGACAGATTGGGGTAAGGAGTTCCATAGGATTGGAGAGGCTCTGGAAAAGTCCTGGTTGCGTGCATGGGAGGAGGTAATGAGGGAGCTAGAGAGCAGGATGTCTTGATAAGAACGAAGAGGACGATTAGGTTGGTATTTCAAGACTGGGCTAGTGATGTAGCTGGGGGCAGAGTTGTGGATGGCTATAGTACAGTTCCCCCCACAACCCCCCCCCCTCCCCTCCTCCCGGGCAGGGCAGGAAACCTAATTTTTGTTTGCTGCAGTAAAGTAACACATAGAGGTCTGGTCTGTCCCTCATCTCTCTGTCACTCTGCTTGTGTCTTCTGCCTTCTGCCAGCATGCTTCTTGTTAGCACTGTATATGAGCAGTGCAGTGCTGCTGTCTGAGCTGTACTGTATAGGGGACTGCGAGAGGCCAAGTCAAATTCAGGCATTTAGATTGCTTGCTTTTAAACATTTACTTTTAATGATGTATTAATGAATACAGAGCTGCATTAGTTTGTGTATTTTATATCTTCCTGGAGCCTGAAGGTCAGCTGTAAACAAATTCTATTTGCTTCTCATGTGTTATATTTTGTAATGTTATCGAGGTATACATATCCTCACTATAAGTGATACACAGGGCTGGGCTAAGAGGTGGGGAGCTGCTCTGGGCACAGCGGAGCAAGGGGACAAAGGATGGATACCGGGCAGTAAATCTGTTCTCCGGCAGGCATTAACAGTGGGAGAGGGGGCGCAGTTCCGCATCCTTGCCCTGGGCACTAGACAAACCTGTCCCGATACTGGTGATACAGGATAGGACTCAGAATTTCCATGTAAAGTGCTGTCTGCTACACGCCAAATGTTGCCTTGTATAATTATTTCTGATATCTATGTAAATTCATCAACAAAGACCAAAGTGTACATCTAATTTGTCATTAAAGCAATTCTAAACCTTCTTTAAAAAACAAACAGAAAAAAACATGTTATACTTACCTACTTTGGCAAGTGCCCCCATAGGAAGGTGATTGCTATGGGTGCACTCGTTCAGGCTCGATCCCAAGCTGCGCCGCCTGTGTCCATAGACACACAGTGTGCTCCCCAGCTCTCTCCTCAGGATTTTATTGACAACATCAGCAGCCAATGGCTCCCACTGCTGCCTCTCTATCCTGTGAGAAGAGAGAAATCCGCTGCTCTTGAGCACAGCGCTGGATCGAGATCAAGCTCAGGTAAGTATTTAGTGGGAGCTGGGGTGGATAGGGTTGCCACATCATCCCTTTAACCCAGGACACATACTAATTACACAGGTTCTGTGACTGATTAAGGTGGTAATTAAACTCACTTGGTGTCTTATCTGCATTAAGTCAGCCAAAGAACCTGTGTAATTAGTATGTGTCCGGGATTAAAGGGATGATGTGGCAACCCTAGGGGTGGATCCTGGTGACAGAAGGTTTATAACAAGCTGAGAATGCATCAAAGCGGAGTTCCACCCTATTAAAAGTCAGCAGCTACAAAAAGTGTAGCTGCTGACTTTTAATAATCGGACACTCACCTGTCCCAGGCTCCAGCGATGCAGTCGCCCACAGCATCGCTCTTATACCCCTCCTCCTGTACGGCACCGACATCACAAGCATGCGCGAGTCGAGCTGCGGTCAGCGAATGGCCGGCGTATATTCTGGGACTTGTGACGCGTCCCAGAAGATCGCTGGGTGGGAGGGGGAGGAAGGTGAACTTACTTTCCGGCTCTGTGGCACCAGGAGAGGAAGTGGACCTGGGACCCTGTGAAAACAGGGCCCCCGGCCCCCTCAAAAAAATGACATACCAATTATGGCATGTCAGGGGTTCAGCTTCCCTTAAAGCGGAAGTTCCACTTTTGGGTGGAACTCCGCTTTAACCACTTGCTGACCGCTAACCGCAGGTTGATGGCGACAAGGTGGTTCAATATCGCAAACCGCCATCATATGACGGCGGCTGCGAGATCGTGCACTGTGAGCGCGCGCCGCCGGAGGCGCGCTCGTGCGCTCACTGTGTCCGGGGGGGCCAGGGAGCGGGTAGGGCAGATTTGATCTCCGCCGGCTACTCGCGATGCCCCCCCGCAGTGAAAGAACGGAGGTCCGTGCATGTAAACGGATCTCAGTTCTGTGAGATGGGGAAGGGCTGTGATCACAGCCTTCCTCTATATGGAAGCTGTGATCACTCCCCTTCCCCTGCTAGGGCAGCCCACACACAGAACACGCCCAGGGAACACAGTTAACCCTTAGAGCGCCCCCCCCAGGTTAACCCCTTCACTGCCAATGGCATTTACACAGTAAACAATGCATTTTTATAGCACTGATTGTTGTATAAATGCCAATCCCAAAAAAGTGTCAAAATGGTCCGACACAATATCGCAGTACCTCTAAAAATCGCAGAACGCCGCCATTACTAGTAAAAAAAATAAAAATAAAAATTTCAGAAATTAATTCTCATCATCCGTAAACGCGGCAACGTTTGCGCAAACCAATCAATAAACGCCGATTGCGATTTTTTTTATCACAGATATGAGGAGAATATGAAATCGGCCAAAACCGTTGAAAAAAATGTTTTTTTATATTTTTTTTGGATTTGTATTTTAGCAAAAAGTAAGAAATTTGGGTTTTTTTGCAAAATTGTCGCTCTTCTTTTGTTTATAGCTGCGATCAGAAATGAAGCAGCGGTGATCAAATACCACCAAAAGAAAGCTCTATTTGTGGGAAAAAAAGGACACAAATTTTGTTTGGGTACAACGCTGCACGACCGTGCAATTGTCAGTTAAAACAACGCAGTGCCGAATCGCAAAAAGTGCTCTGGTCCTAAAGTGTGAAATCCTTCCGGGGCTGAAGTGGTTAAGGTAAAAAGATGTAAGCCTTTAGAACCACTTTAAGAGCAAAGATAGGTTTGCTTCAACTCCAGCTTCTGCAACTGCTTATACTTACCTCCACTTTACCCACCCCCATTGCTTTGTTCACCTAGGGA
This sequence comes from Glandirana rugosa, assembly GCA_018402905.1. Taxonomy (NCBI): domain Eukaryota; kingdom Metazoa; phylum Chordata; class Amphibia; order Anura; family Ranidae; genus Glandirana; species Glandirana rugosa. Next base: position 846,971 of record BLSH010303093.1, on the reverse strand, counting down.
GGTGAAGTGACATATCTGTTACTTCCAGGTATAGCGGAGCAAGTGACTTATTCCCCTCATCACACATAAGCCCAAGACTGTCACATGGGGGCTGAATTTTTGTCTGTTTTAAAAAATCACAAAACTTTCTACAGCTTATGTAGCAGGCTGCTTCTCTTTGATTTTTGGCAGCTTCACAATAGCTAATTTTAATGCTTGCTTTCATGCCATATTGGATTTGATGGCTGGAAACAAAACACCTGTGGATGGGTACCAATAGATATAGCCCTGGTTAGCTGTCAGAGACAGGCACTAGAGGGAACATAATGACTTAGACCACGGACTGCGTATGTTTGTTTCTAGAGAGCCATTTTATTAAAGAAGGCAGTCCATTTACTGGACACTGACTTTTTAATTAGTGGAAATAACGGGGATGCAAGTGGGGAACCATAAGGAGGCTTGACAGAAAAACTGTAAAACAAATTGACTGCTTTAGATGTGGCCCTCTTCCTGAATTTGTGACTACAAATGTGTCCCTTGAGCCATTTTGAGTTGGACAGCACTGCTATAAAAAGACTGTTGCAGGCTGTTGACATGCTGCAGGAGAAGGTCAGAGATACAGACATGCTTCAGATGTGGTCAGAGAATGCAGACAAGTTGCAGAAGATGATTTGAGAACTTGAGCACGCTATAGGAGACTGCTAGAGAACAAACCACCACAGTCCCTTTTCCCCATATGTCAAAGAGCTGCAACCAACATTCTACTGATGTCAACATATCATGACTTTGTCTTCCACATGGGAACATCCACTAGAGCCCAAAACAGAAGTGATCTCTTGATACATTTCCACTGGCTGTTATGCATTTTTTATCATAGACAGATGGCTGACAGCATACTAAGGTATTCAGAACTGAAGGCCACACAGTCAGCATTGTGGGGGTCCATGCAGCTCATTGCCTGGGATTGGCCACCAGTGTTATAGAACAGGGGTATCCAAATTTTTCAGTAAAAGGACTATATTATAAATATTCACAGGTCAAAAAAAATCAATATAATGATGGAAATAAATGATGGAATACTTTTGCTTGGCTCATTTTTGTAATCAGCATGTTACGATTCAGAATTTAAGAGAGAGAACTTTAGTAAATCAAAGCAAAGTCCCCCCTTATATTAGGGTCTCCATCAGAACCCTCCTGGTATCAGAGTCTGCCTTAGGAGTCCCCCCTACATCTGGGTCCTCATGAAAGTTTCCCCTTACATGGGCTTCCCATATATCAGGTTCTCTATCAGGACCCCCCTTACATCTGGGTCCCCATCAAAATCTCCCTCACATCAGGGTCCCAATCAGAATCCTCCTTTACATCAGGATCCCCAACAGAATACCCACTTACATCAGTGTCTCTATTAGGTCCCCCTTTACATCAGGGGCTCCATCAGGGCCCCCATATATTTAGATCCCAATCACAGTCCCCTTTACAGCAAGGCTCCCTTAGCCTAACTGATCTAGATACTCAGTTTGTGTACAGCTGAGTGCTGGATAAAATAATGTATTGAGCCACATGTGGCCTGTGGGCCATAGTTTATAGACTCATGTAATAGGAGATGCATTATATCAGCACTGATAGCACACCTACCCAACAATCTCAAGGGATTAAAGTGTTTGTTACCCTAAAAAAAATAAAAAAATGGATCCTGTTCCCTTAAAGCATGTTACACAGCACAGTGCTTGTGCTGTGTAATTTGGCCCCCTGAAATACCTGGCTGATCCTGCCTTTTTTGCCCACCCCTCTGTAAACTGACCACGGTTTATCATGTTGAGCTCTGACACTGTGTTCAGTTTACGTGCCTCCGTCATCCGCAGCCCTTCTCTCTGCTCTCCTGCGTCCTCCACCCCCCTCCCCTCCCTGCCTGTCAGCTCTGTCCACTCCACGATCCTCCCCTCCTACTGCTCTGATAATACAACAACCTTTCAACAATTCCTTCTGCTATGTTAAACAATGTCCCCCAGTGTATTTTTTTTTTTTAAAAAGCCGCTGTGTACTGTTGTCAGAGTATTGAATTGTGAGCTGGAGGCTTCTTGGTTTCAGAGAATACTCTACTTTCATGGGGGAGTATCAGAACATATCTTGTAGCATGTCTTTATCATGGAACAAGAAAAAGTATAACAAACGAGTTCACAGAACAGAGGGCAGATAACACTTCCTCTTATGCACATAACACTATAAAACTGCAGTGCCACCTACTGGTATAGACAGGTATAATGCATATACAGTTAGGTCCATATATATTTGAATACAGGCACAATTTTAACTTTTTCAGGTATTTACCAAAACATATTCAAGCTATCGTTATATAATGGATATGGGCTGAATGTGCACACTCTCAGATTTAATTTGAGGATATGTACATCCAAATTGGAGGAAGGGTTTAGGAATTACAGCTCTTAAGAACAGCCATCTCCCCTTTTTCAAGGGGCCAAACGTAATTGGACAATTGAGTCAAAAGCTGTTTCATGGCCAGGCGTGGGCTACTCCTTCATTATTTCTTCATCAATTAAGCAGGTGAAAGGTCTGGAGTGGATTATAAGTGTGGTATTTGCATTTGGAATTTATTGCTGTGAACCTACATCATGCATTCAAAGGAGCTGTCTATGCAAGTGAAACAGGCCATTGTAAGGATTCAAAAATGAAACAAATCCATCAGAGAGATAGCAGCAACAATAGGAGTGATCAAATCAACAGTTTGGTACATTCTGAGGAAAGAAGAACGCACTGGTGAGCTCAGCAACATAAAAGGCCTGGATGTCCATGGAAGACAACAATGGTGGATGATCACAAGATAAACTCCATGGTAAAGAAAAGCCCATTCACAGCATCCAGACATGTAAATGACACTATCCAGGAGGTGGGTGTATCATTGTCAAAGTCTACAATCAAGAAAAGACTTCACGAGAGCAAATACAGAGGGTTCACCACAAGGTGCAAACTATTCATAAGTCTAAAGAATAGAAAAGCCAGATTCGACTTTGCCAAAAAACATCTAAAAAAGCCAGACCAGTTCTGGAAAAGCATTCTTTGGATGGATAAAACTAAGATTAATCTGTACCAGAATTACAGGAAGAAAAAAGTGAGGAGAAGGCTTGGAACAGCTCATGATCCAAAGCACATGTCATCTGTAAAACAAGGTGGAGGCAGTGTGATGGCATAGGCATGCATGGCTTCCAGTGGCACCGAGTCATTGTTGTTTCTTGATGATGTGACAGAAGACAGAAGCAGCCAGATGAATTCTGTAGTGTTTAGAGATATGCTGTCAACCCAGATTCAGCCAAATGCAGCAAAGTTGGTTGAATAGTGCTTCACAGTAAAGATGGACAATGATCCAAAACACTGCAAAAGCAACCCAGGAGCTTTTTAAGGAAAAGAAGTGGAAAATTCTGCAATGGCCAAGTCAATCACCTGGTCTCAACATAATTGAGCATGCATTTCACTTGCTGAAGGCAAAACTAAAGGCAGAAAGACTTGTAAACAAAGAACAACTCAAGACAGCTGCAGTTAGAGCCTGGCAACGCATCAGAAAGGTGGAAACCCAGTCTTTGGTAATGACCATGGGTTCCAGACTTCAGGCAGTCATTGCCAGTAAAGGATTCTCAACATAGTTACATAGTTACATAGTCAATGAGGTTGAAAAAAGACACAAGTCCATCAAGTCCAACCTATGTGTGTGTTTTTAATGTCAGTATGAAATTGTATACCCCTCAATGTTGTGGTCACTTAGGTGTGCATCTAATCGTTTTTTTTAATTATCTACACTCCCAGCAGAGACTGCTGCTTGTGGAAGAGAATTCCACATCCTCACTGCTCTTACCGTAAAGAACCCTCTACGCTTCTTAAGGTTAAACCGTCTTTCTTCTATTTTTAGCGAATGGCCGCGTGTCTTTGTGTGCTCCCTTGTGCGGAATGGTTTTGTACCTATTGTGGGGTCACCAGTACAGTATTTGTACATTGAAATCATATCCCCTCTCATCCGTCTCTTCTACAGAGAGAATAAGTTCAATGCTTGTAATCTTTCCTCATAACTAAGGTCCTCGAATCCCTTAATAAGCTTTGTGGCCCTTCTCTGTACCCTTTTGAATACCAGGACTTCATTCCTGATGACTGGTGCCCAGAACTGGACGGCATATTCCAGGTGCGACGTCACCAGAGACTTGTATATTGGGAGAATTATAGATTTATCCCTGGAGTTGATCCCTTTCCTGATGCATGCCAACACTTTGTTAGCTTTGCTTGCAGCAGCTTGGCATTGTATGCCACTGCTGAACCTGTTCTTCACTAGGACCCCTAGGTCTTTTTCCATCCTAGATTCCCCCAGAGGCTCTCCCCCTAGTGAGTAGTTTGCGTTTGTGTTCTTGGTACCCAAATGCATTATCTTACATTTTTCTACTTTAAATCTCATTTGCCACTTGTCTGCCCACCCCATTAATTTATTCAGATCTGCTTGCAAGGTTTCCACATCCTGTGGAGAATTTATTGCTCTGCTTAGCTTGGTATCATCCGCAAATATTGAGATTGAGCTGTTCACCCCGTCCTCCAAGTCGTTTATGAATAAATTCAATAGGATTGGTCCCAGGACAGAACCTTGGGGAACACCACTTTCTACACCAGACCATTCTGAGTACTCCCCATTTATTTCCACCCTCTGGACTCGCCCCTGTAGCCAATTTTCAATCCAGGTGCTCACCCTTTGATCCATGTTAAGGGACCTTAGTTTGTACAGTAAACGTTTATGGGGAACAGTATCAAATGCTTTCGCAAAATCCAGATACACCACATCTACAGGCCTTCCCTTATCTAGATGGCAGCTCACCTCCTCATAGAAGGTTAATAGATTGCTTTGGCAAGAACGATCCTTCATGAACCCATGTTGATTACCGCTAATGATACCTTTTTCATTACAATAATCTTGAATATAATCCCTTATTATTCCCTCCAAGAGCTTGTCAATTATTGATGTTAAGCTAACTGGTCTGTAGTTCCCAGGGCTATATCTTGGTCCTTTTTTATATATTGGTACTACGTTGGCTTTCTTCCAATCAGCTGGTATCATACAAGTCAGAAAACTGCTCTTAAAGATTAGGTACAAGGGTCTGGCAATAACTTGACTAAGTTCCTTAAGGACCCTTGGGTGTAAGCCATCTGGTCCCGGGGACTTATTAGTGTTCAGTTTTTCAAGCCTATTCCTGATTTTATCCTTAGTTAGCCATGAGGGTGCTTCCTTTGATGTGCCGTGAGGACCAGCACTGTAGTTCTGAATAATTGAGCCCCCTGTTTCCTTCATGAATACTGAGGAGAAAATGAGTTTAACACCTTTGCCATTTCTCCATTCTTTGCAACCAGATTACCTTCATCATTCTTTATAGGGCCAATATGATCTGACCTCCCTCTCTTACTGTTTATATACTTAAAGAATTTCTTGGGATTCTTTTTACTTTCCTCCGCTATGTGTCTTTCCTGTTCTATTTTAGCTGCTCTGATTGCCCCTTTGCAGTCTTTATTGTGTGTTTTATAAATATGAAAATCTGACAGGGACCCCTCAGCCTTGTATTTCTTGAAGGCCTTCTCCTTTGCTTTCATGTGTGCCTTTACGTTGGAGTTAAGCCATCCTGGTCTTTGATTAGCTCTTTTAAATTTATTTCCAGTTGGGATACACTGGCTAATACCTTTGTTTAGTATGTTCTTGAAGCACTTCCATTTTTCCTCCGCGTTCATTGTTCCTAGAATTTTATCCCAATTAACATCTTCCAGCAAGGAGCGTAGTTTATGGAAGTTGGCTCTCTTAAAATTCAGCGTCTTTGTATTCCCCTTATGTTTCTTATTTGTGTAATTTATACTGAAACTAATTGCCCTGTGATCACTATTTCCTAGATTGCTCCTTACTTCCACGTCTGTGATCAGGTCTGTGTTGTTAGTGATCAGAAGGTCTAATAATGCTTTTTCTCTTGTTGGTGTATTTACCATTTGACCCATGAAATTGTCCTGCAGGACATTTAGGAAATGGCGAGCCTTAGCTGAATGTGCAGTACCTTCCTTCCAGTTAATATCTGGATAATTAAAACAAAATATTAAAAATTAGCATTTTATTTATGATTATATTCATTTGTCCAATTACATTTGAGCCCCTGAAAATGGGGGGACTGTGTATAAAAATGGTTGCAGTTTCTGAAAATTTGTACTTGATATTTATGTTCAACCCTTTGAATTAAAGCTGAAAGTCTGCATTTCAAATTAATTTGGATTGTTTCATTTTCATTTTATTCTGGTAGCATACAGAGCCTAAAGTATAAAAAGCGGGCCTGTGTCCAAATATATATGGACCTAACTATATTTATATATATATATATAGTTCACAGTACACAGTACAAAGCAACCCTGTTGTTCTTTCAACATGTACCTGATTTCAGAGCACCAATCGGCGCTCATGTGACCGACCGCCTCTCTCCTCCTCCTGACTGACGTCAGCAGGGGTTCCCCAGCCCCACCCACTGGAGCTGTCTGCTCGAGAGAGGAGAGAGACGGCCAGCCATGTGGGCGCTGATTGGAGCTCTGAAATCAGGTACACAGCGGCTTTTTTTAAAAAAAAACAAATACACTGGGGACATTTTTTTACATAGCTTGCTGTTTATAAGACATGTTATTCAGGCCACAGGTGCATGAAATCAAACTCTTGATTAGTCAGTATATTTTTTATCAGGAAAGCTTTACTTTACAGAATGAAATTCACCATGGCCATTATTGTTACTTGATTTGCGCTCTTCGTAAAAATACAATTTTAGAAGAAAATGAGAGATGGTAGAATGCAGTCTGAGCACGCATCGACACTAATCTAGGCTAGACGGTCTAATATCAAAAACATGCTGTTTTTTTGGCATTGTTATATATTTCTTTGCTGCAAGTTTAATTTCAATTACTATATATGTCCCAGAGTGATTTTTGCTCACTTGATAAATATGTGCTGAGTAGAGAATTTGAGAATGAAATATTCAAGTTAAATACATACTTCATGCATTCCACACAAAGCAGGGTTAAACATGGACAAGCCAGTTGAAGCTGAACTCAAGTGATGTTATATTTTGCATACTTAGTTTGTGGTTTTAATGGAATGTAATTTATAATAAAATGAAATTACAAAGTGGCTTTTGTTTTACTTTAAAGCTAAACTTCTATGATAATATATTTTGTATACTTACACTGGGTCAGCTTGGCTTGATACCTGATTGGCCTGTGGACGCCTAAGCTACTACAGTGAGAGCCATGGTCTTCCGCAATGTCAACAGCCCTCCTTTCCACCTTGTACAACCAGACCATTCTCTGAATGGCAGCTGTGCTGAATGAGTGGCCTGCTGTGGTTACTGTGCATAAGGGCAACCACCTGGCACTGCACCTGAAGGATGGCGGCTATCTGCTATTCCACAGAAGTCAATCAGGTATCATATTAGTATACTTATTTTGGACCAAGTTGAACTATGTAATTCAGGTTTAAAGTGAAACTCTAAAAAAACACTTTATAATTTAATGTTATTTTTAAATGATATGTTCATTAACCACTAAGCGCGAATCGGCGGCTGCTGTTTTAAGCAGATGTATCGGGGTATACTCTACCGTTTTTAGAGCGGGCGGTCGGCTATCCGGCGATAAGGGCCGATCCAGCTTGGGAGCCGCTCGGCCATTATCCCGGGCCGTGGGAGGGGACATCCCCCCTCCCACCATTCTTCTCCAGCCTCCCATCCCACTGGGAGACCGGCGCTCCGATCCGGCGCGTCCGCCAGCTAAGAGGAGACCTGAAGGAAGCCGGAATCGGCTCCAATATGGTTTCCTTCGTCAGATTCCGGAAGCGACGTCACAACTCAGCAGCTAACGGCGTTAGTTTAAAAAAAATGACAATGTTCAGAATTACCTTTTTTGACGATCTGAATACTGTGAAATGTAAAGGAGGGATGGGGGGTCTTTTAGACCCCCCCATCTCTCCATAAAGAGTACCTGTCACCATATATTACTATCACAAGGAATGTGACCCAAGTGATCAGAATTTTTTTTTTTTTTAAAGGAACATTGCAAAAAATAAACAAATAAATAAATAAAATGTTTTAAAGCGCCACCGTCCCCGCGAGTTCACGTAGCAAAGAAAACGCATACGTAAGTCACACCCGCATATGAAAACTGTGTTCAAATCACACATGTGAGGTATCGTCACAATCGACAGAGTGTGAGCAATAATTCTAGCACAAGACCTCCACTGTAACTCTAACCTGGTAACTGTTAAATTTTTTTAAAGCGTTGCCTATGGAGATTTTTAAGTACCGGAGTTTGTCGCCATTTCGCGAGTGTGCACAATTTTCAACCATAACATTTTTGATATCTATTTACTCGGTGTAACATCCTCTTTCACAATATACAAAAAAATTGGGCTAACATTACAGATGTGTTATTTTTTTAACTCAAAAAAGTGAATTTATTCCAAAAAAATTGCGCTTGAAAGACCGCTGCGCAAATACGGAGTGACAAAAAGTATTGCAATGATCACCATTTTATTTTCTAGGGTGTTTGACAAAAAATCAATATATAATGTTTAGGGGTTCTAAGTAATTTTCTAGCAAAAAAATCTGATTTTAACTTGTAAACACCAAGTGTAAAAAATAGGCTCGGTCCTTAAGTGGTTAAAACCATAACCTAGGCATAGTTTCTCAAAACTGAAAAAAAAAAACCATGAAAACAGGACTTCAGCCAAAAAAAAGCAAGCTACAAATGTTTTATCCATCAAAAGACAAAACAACAAAACAGCTTTTTTTGCAATATGCAACTTTCAAAGAGAAGTTTAGGATTCTTTTTTTTTTTTTTAAGAATTATACTTACCTAGGTGTATCTGTCCCCGCCGCACTAAGACTAAGAGAACCGAGCGATCAAAGACCGCTGATCACTCGGTTCTCAGACAGCCGATGACTGTCAGTCACCGGCTCTCTGCTCAGCCCCCCATTGCTCACTGGAGTGCTGGGCTGTGGAGGAGGTGGGAGCGGTTGGCTCAGGCTCCCAGCAGCTTGCTGAGAGCCTGAGCCAAGTTCTGGTCCAGGCATCTGGGTGGATCCCGACTATATGGTCGTGATTTTTCCCCTGTGACATCAGCCGACAACGGGCTTCAACCCGCTGTCTGCTCAAAACAGATCACAGGAGTGTAGAACGAACTGCACCCCTGTGATCCACAGAAGTACAGCCGAACAAGCTTTGGCTGTGCTTCTCCTTTAATCCAGATATTTCTCTTGCAGTACTTTTTTCTGCCACTAGGTGTCAGTTTAGTGGCAAGCTTCATTCTACCCAACCTATTAAACTGCAAGAGGCTGATACCAAAGCACTTCCGATACTTACACTACTTGTACTTAAAAATACATTTAATGGTGTATTAAAGAGGAAGCAAACTCTGATGGATTTTACTTCCCTTTTTGTACTCTGCAAAGTAAAAGCAGAATGGGCTAGTATGCATCGCATACTAGCCCATTATGTGGCACTTACCTGCAAACGAAGCCTGCGCTTTCCCCACTTGAGGCCGCATCCATGTCTGCCCCTCTTTCTTCCGGAGCCGTGGACTCCGGCTCTGTGACTAGCCAGAGCCGCGTGACGTTACTCCTGCGCATGCACACGGGAGCCGCCAGTCACGGCACTCCTAAGCGGTGCACGTTTAGGAGATAATTTCAGTACCTATAGGTAAGCCTTATTCTTGCTGTTGAAATGGGCTAGGTGTTTTTTCTTAGTAGTCTGCACAGTATTGTATTTACTAGTAATGGCGTCAATTAGCTATTTTTAGCGGGACTGCAACATTGCCGCGGACAAATCTGACACTAAGTGACACTTTCTGTGAATCAGTGACACCAATACAGTGATCAGTGTTAAAAAAAATGCACTGACACTGTATGAATGACACTGGCAGGGAAGGGGTTAACATCAGGGGCGATCAAAGGGTTAAGTGTGTTCCCTTGGTGTGTTTTCTAACTGTGTGGGGGATGGACTGACAGGAAGAACACAGAGATCCCTGTTCCTGCTTACAAGGAACAAAAGATCTCTGTGTACTTCCCTGTCAGAACAGGGATCTGCCTTGTTTACCTAGGCAGATCTCCTTTCTGCCTCTCTGTGGAGCGATCATAGGTGGCTGGCGGACCCGCTGATTGGCTCTCCCCCTCCGTGCAGTGGCCGTGCATGCCCCCACAGTATTTATTGCATGAAATGACATACAGGTACATTGCTTCGTGCAATAGAGCCGCCCTGCTGCAGTATGTATGCGGTGGGCGGTCTTTAAATGGTTAATAAGAGTGTGACTTTGAAATCTCCAGAATTCCACAAGTACACAATACCCCTACAGCTAAATAGGTTTGTAGACATTATGGGGGGGGGGGGATACTAAAACTGGAGCACACAAAATCTGGTGCAACTGTGCATTGTATCCAATCAGCTTCCAGGTTTTATTGTCCAAGCTTAATTGACCAAGCTGACCTTAGAACGTGATTGGTTACTATCTATGCACAGCTGCACCACATTCTATGTGCACCCATTTTAGTAAATCCCCCCGACGTGTCCTTAGAACAAACTGCCCTTTAATTTTTCTTGAGCAATATAATAGCAGATGTGCACATAAATATGCAATCCAAGAAATGCTGAGGTGACAGAAAATCAAATACTGATTCATTTTAGCTTATTTGCTGACAATGAGGTCAGGTATTTGTTAATCGTATTATTCACCAGTTGGCAGGATACCGCCATTAAAGGAGTTGTAAAGGCAGAAGTTTTTTTTATCTTAATATATTCTATGCATTAAGATAAATAAAACTTCTGTGTGCAGCAGCCCCCCCAGCACCCTTAATACTTACCTGAGCCCCTTTTCTCTCCAGCGATGTCCATGAGTGTGTTAGCTGTCCCAGAAACTCCTCCTGATTGGCTGAGACAGAGCAGCGGTGCCATTGGCTCCCGCGGCTGTCAATCAAAATCAGTCAGCCAATCAGGGGAGGGTGGGCGGGGCAGGTCTCCGTGTTTGAATGGATACACAGAGCTCTGACTCGGCTCGGGTGCCCCCATAGGAAGCTGCTGGCTGAGGGGGCACTCGATAGGAGGGAGGGGCCAGGAGCAGCAAAGAGGGACCTGAGAAGAGGAGGATCCGGGCTGCTCTGTGCAAAACCAACTGCACATAGGAGGTAAGTATAACATGTTTGTTATTTTTTTTTAAAAAACAAGCCTTTACAATCATTTTAATGACAAAGTGCTACCAAAAGACAATATATAAAATAAATGAAAAATATAGGTAATCCATAGGAATAGTGACTCTCACAGTTGCCTGTAAAGTCAAGCAATAGTTCAATATCCAACTGCCACTTGCACTGTACTGTAAGATACGGCCTCATCACACTACAAAACCTCCCACTCATAGCCGAATCTTCCGGTGTTTAGGGAGTTATGGGCAGCTAAAAAGAAGGTGGTTTTGAGTATTCACTATATCTGGTCTCCCACAGTACACAGAACATGCAAATTAAATAATTTTAGTAAATATATACTGCTGAATACCTTTTCTCATCAGCAGTATATAGCAGTCTTGTGACTTCTATCTGTGTCCAACAGAGCACTGGTTAAAGCTTGTAGGAATTTTTATTCTCCTATGAGGCTGCAGGACTTCTGATCCTCTGCCTGGACAGTGCTGATTGGCCCTGTGCTGATCACATGCACCCTCCCAAGGAAAAAAACCTCTCTAGCAATACACACCAAACTGAGCATGTGCAGAGTGCCCCCAATGCTCTGTTCTATCAGGAGATGGTTTGGGAACTGTGGAAGAAGGGGAGGATCAGAGAAGACAGGATCAAACAGCCTTTTCACACAATGCGGAGGAATAACCTCTTAGGTTCCACAGTGAGTATAACAAGCATGCTTTACTTTTACAGCATATACAGACTGATTTTACTGTTGTGGATTTGGTAACACTTTAAAAGGCCAATGCTTAGAAAATGAATTACACGCACCAGGCATCAATGCTATTAGTAGCCCTGTATCCTTCTACAAAATGGCTTGTGTAGCAATTATAGGGAGCACCAATTTTTAATAAAATGTGGCTTTATACTATTGAGATTATTAACTGAATTTTTCTATGGCAGTGTGCAATCCTATTTAACCACTTAAGGACCAAGCCTACTTCTGACATTTGTTGTTTACAAGTTAACCACTTCAGCCCCGGAAGGATTTCCAGCTTTAGGACCGGAGCCCTTTTTGCGATTCGGCGCTGCGTCGCTTTAACTGACAATTGCGCGGTCGTGCGACATTGTACCCAAACAAAATTTGCGTCCTTTTTTTCCCACAAATAGAGCTTTCTTTTGGTGGTATTTGATCACCGCTCATTTCTGATCGCCGCTATAAACAAAAGAAGAGCGACAATTTTGCAAAATAAACCCAAATATCTTACTTATTCCTAAAATACAAATCCAAAAAAAAAATATAAAAAAACATTTTTTTCACCATTTTTGGCCGATTTATATTCTTCCTCATATTTGCGATAAAAAAATCGCAATCTGCGTTTATTGATTGGTTTGCGCAAAAGTGGTCGCGTTTACGGATGATGAGAATTCATTTTTGGGGTTTTTTTTTTTTTTTTTTTTTTTACTAATAATGGCGGCAATCTGTGATTTTTTGCGGTACTACGATATTTCAGCGGACATGTCGGACCATTTTGACACTTTTTTGGGACCATTGGCATTTATACAGCGATCAGTGCTATAAAAATGCACTGATTACTGTGTAAATGCCATTGGCAGTGAAGGGGTTAACCTGCAGGGGGCGCTCTAAGGGTTAACTATGTTCCCTGGGCGTGTTCTAACTGTATGGGGGCTGCACTATCTGGGGAGGAAGGGAAGTGGTCACAGCCTTCACGTACAGGAAGGCTGTGATCACAGCACTTCCCCCTCACACAGAGCGGAGGTCCGTGTTTACATACACGGACCTCCGCTCCTTCGCTCCGGGGGGGCCATCGCGGGTAGCCGGCGGCAATCGAAGCCACCGCACCCGCTCCCTGGCCCTCCCCGAACACAGTGAACGCGCGGGCGCGCCTCCGGCGGCGCGCGCGCTCACTAAACTCGTTCCCGCAGCCGCCGTCGTATGACAGCGTTTTGCGGGAACGAGCCACTTTGCCGCCATCAGATGCCGATCGGCGGTCGGCAAGTGGTTAAAATTAGTATTTTCACTAGAAAATGACATAGAACCCCCAAAACATTTTTAGCAGAGACCCCAGAGAATAAAATGGAGATCATTGCAATACTTTATGTGACACCATATTTGCGCAGCAGTCTTATAAACACAATTCTTTTGGAAAAAATACACTTTTTTGAATTAAAAAAATAAGTAAACAGTAAAGTTAGCCCAATGAAAGATGATGTTACTAAATTGATGCCTAACATGTCATGCATTAAAATTGTGCATGCTCCTGGAATGGCGACAACTTTTTTTTTTAGCTTTTTCTCATTTATTTTACTTTTTATTTTTAATTTTTACACTGTCCCTTTAAAACTATTTTTTGATCACTTTTATTCCTATTACAAGGTATGTAAACATCCCTTGTATTAGAAATAAACAGGGATGGGCTTCTTTAACCACTTGCCGACCAGCCGCCGTCAGGTAGGTTGGCTCTACTGCGCGAATCACCGTAGATGTACGGCAGCACTTTAAGATACTGCAGGGGGCGCGCGCCCTCCGCATGTCTCTGGAGCCGATGCGCGTGGCCGGCGTGTGTGATGTGCACCGCCTACCCACGATCGCTCCTCACAGAGCCAGACTGGGGATCTGTTCATGTAAACAAACAGATCTCCATTCTGACAGGGAAGAGGAGAGAGATCTGCTGCTCTCAGTGATCGGGAGCAGCTTTCTTTTTCCCCCTACAGTCACTACACTCCCCCCACAGTTAGAAACACCTCCCTAGGGAACATTTAACCCCTTGATCGCCCCCTAGTGTTAACTCCTTCCCTGCCAATGACATTTATACAGTAATTAGTGGCTATTTTTAGCTCTGATCGCTGCATAAATGTCAATGGTCCTAAAAAAAGTGTCAAAAATGTCCTATCTGTCCGTCGCAATATCGCAGTCCCAATAAAAAAACGCAGATCAAAAAAAAAAAAATAATAAAAATGCCATAAATCTATTCCCATAGTTTGTAAACACAATAACTTTTGCGCAACCCAATCAATATACGTCTATTGTGATTTTTTTTTACCAAAAATATGTAGAAGAATATATATCAGCCTAAACTGAGGAAGAAATTCGTTTCTTGTTTTTTTTTTTGGATATGTATTATAACAAAAAGTAAGTATTTCAAAATTGTCGCTCTTTGTTTGTTTGTAGCACATAAAATAAAAATCGCAGAGGCGATCAAATACCTCTAAAAGAAAGCTCTATTTGTGGGGAAAAAGGGACGTCAATTTTGTTTGGGTACAACATCGCACGACCACGCAATTGTCAGTTAAAGTGACGCAGTGCCGTATCGCAAAAAGTGCTCTGGTCAGGAAGGGGGTACATACTTTCGGGGCTGAAGTGGTTACTGTGAGATCTGGGGTCAAAAATATCTCACATTTACACTTAAAAGCAATAAAAAAAAAAACAACAAAAAAAATGTAATTTTATGTTTTCACATAAAAGCAAAAAGGGCACTTTAAGTCCAGGGGGGTGGAAGTGACGTTTAATGTCGCTCCAGTCCTCCAAGAGCATAGAGTCGAGTGGGGGCCATCTTGCCCTCACTCGACTTCCTACCCATCACTCCATTGGAGCAGATTGTCTCCGCCACTGCTGATCTCTCCGGTAAGCATCAGAAACATCCGGGAAGCGGCGGGGCCCATAAATGTGATCCTGTGGTGAATCCGCCACTGGGACCACTTTTATGTGAAAGAGGATCGCCCACGGTTTAAAAATATACTGGGGTTATGGCATCTAACTGCTGCCATAATCCTGGTATTTAACGTCAAAGTAGTGACGCACATACACGGAGGGCGGTCCGGATGAGTCAAAGTGCATTGTAAAGTGTCGTAGCCAATAGCATCCAATTAGTAATTATCTTTTAGCATTCTTATGTTTCAAAACTGATATCAGGTGATAACTGATTGGCTCTCATTACTGTACTCAGCATCATAGCTCTTTATATCTTTTAATTAGCTTGATTATGCTAAAGCCTAGCAATAGCATCTGTTCTTTCATGTGCATACGTATTGGTGCTTTGCTATGACTCATATCTGCCAAGTCAGGTACACTGCATTAGAAGATGTTGATGTCATGGGAATTCAATTTTTTTCTTGCTCAGAGACAAACTGTATTACACAATCTTGAGCCTGGGGATGGAAAACTAATATGCTCAGGGGATATGTGTAAATTAATCCCCCCCCCCCCCCCAAAAAAAAACAAAAAAACTTTGAATACCTTTTCCATTGTCAGCAGTGCTAAAAAACGTATCCGCTTTCCTAGGTGATTTTAAATTATTAATCATTTCCTCTTTCCTGACTCGCTTTATTTTATATTTTCATTTTATTATCATTCACACACAGTACAACTAAAAGTCTTTACAATAGTTGAACACAAGTGTCTTTGATTAGTGGACACATTGTCTGGTAATGTGTGGGGTAATCACTCATGTCTGGAATGTTTACTTTTGCTGATGTCTTAATGACCGTGGTGCACAGAGCACTCAATAAAACCCCAGGCTTCACATGTCAGAATGACTTGTCTGCAAAGGTTATGCATAAACTCAGGACACATTGGGGTAAAAGGAATACCATTTCCATTTCATCATATGAATATAAAATAATAGCTTGAAAAAATGTATTTAGTATAGTATACAAAACAATAGCAGAGTCTTGTACTATGTTGGGCATTGATTAATGCAGGAACTACATATCCCACAGTCCCTGGGTCTTTTGGTCTAGTGCTGGTGCAGGTGAGAGCAATTAACAGAGCTTACCATTTGTTGCAATTTGCAATCTCTGCAACAGCAAGATCAAGTGTGGCAAAAACACCAGCCATTTGGGTACCACATGCTTCGCAAGGCATTTAACCTCCCACCATTCAGCCCATTGGCAAGAGCCCCTGAAAGCCACATACAAGGGTCACAATTATTTTCCTCCTCACCTTTCATGTCTACCTCCACTATATCGGATCTTTCAGCAGCAGTGGCGGCTGGTGAAATTTTAGGATGGGGGGGCGCCAGACCCTGCCCTTCCTTTTTGACCCCTCCCACTTCTTAAAAGCCCACCCCTTATAGAGTCCTCCCATTGTGTGAGGAGTATACAGCCAAGAATTACCAGATAGGGTATATACAGCATCACCAGATAGGAGTATACAGCATCGCCAGATAGGGGTATAGAGCATCACCAGATAGGAGTATACAGCATCACCAGGTAGGAGTATACAGCATCACCAGGTAGGGGTATACAGCATCGATAGATAGAAGTATACAGCATCACCAGATAGGATTATACAGCATCACCAGATAGTGTATATACAGCATCACCAGATAGGATTATACAGCATCACCAGATAGTGTATATACAGTATCACCACGTAGGGGTATACAGCATCAGCAGATAGAGTATACAGCCGCCCACCCCTACCACAGGGCTCGCGGCACTGACAGAAGACCCCCACCAGGGTAGTCCAAACATCAAAGTCCCGCACTTACTACATCTAGGAAGTGGGCCGGGTGGGCAGCGAGCAGTGTCTGGCGAGCAGGAGCTAAACAAGGCGTCCAATAGCCTGACCATTCAGCCAATCAGTTAACCTGTAACATACCGACGCTTCACGATTGGCTGAGAGGCAAATCAGTGTTACAAAAGTAAATATTTATTTGCTTTTGTAATACACATGAGTGGGCTCGTGGTGCCATGTTCTGCCCCACTGACATTGCTGTAATTTATGCGGCCGGCATCCTGAAGTGGCTGGCTGCATAAATAGGGGGTGGCGGTGACAGCCATTTATAGAGTCATGCTATGCATGACTCTATCCATTAACATAAGGGGGTGGCGTCCTTAATGGATGGGCCGCCCCTGCTTAGCAGCCTCCACAGACAGGAATGATGGTATAGCAAAGAAGGTCACAGGTCCTTGCCACACGTCTGCAGCAGCACATCACCAGCTGTAAAGTATAGCAGCAAATTTCTCTGCACTAAGAAACAAAAAACGGAAACTGTGGTTCCCAGTGCCCAATGGCATGCTCTTGCTTTGCAGAATCCAGTGTGAAATCATAGCAGTCGATGCTGCAAAGCCCTTATGTGGGTCCTCCACAACCATGAACAGGTAGTATGTTCTACAAAAGCCAGCTGTGGCATTCTTGTACACCCTGTCCTGACTAAATCCAAGTAATGAAGGGCCACTTCTCTGGGGTGGCCTGGTTTGGGATACGATGATGAAAGCAAGAGCTCCTTGTTCAGGTGAACAGCTGACACCACTTTCAGCAAAAATGAGTCTTGGACACAGGAGGACTATCCATATGAAGCGCCAAATATAGAGGCGTGGAGGACATCACTGCCAATCAAGATACCCAGTGTGCCAAAGTGAAGGCCACTTTCTGAGATGATGTCATCAGTGGGATCTCTTTGATGTTCTGGAAAGGACGATTTCTTAAATGCAGACAATACTACCTTAAGATTGGCTGGACTCCAGATTTTTCTAGAATAGAAGGTCATCCAGGCGCCTACAATCTTGACATCAAAGCAGCTAAGACTGGTGGCAACTTTATGCACCGCCCAAGGAGCTGTGCAAATTGACAATTTTCCTCCCCTGTTGTAATGGGCAGGTATTCTTTCCTCTGGCAATGTTCACAATGATCCCTAAATAGCTGATCCCCCCGTGAGTGGCATATCTGTAAGAGCCTTCTTAGATGTTTGGTCAGTCAGCCAGCATTTAAGCCACAGCAACTTGAGGATGACCGCTGCAGAAGCTCACGGCCTGGATAACAAGGAACCAGAACCCAAATCCTCATCAAAAACAGACTTTAAGTCATGTATCAGATAAATGTGACACTCAATCCTCCTCTAAACCCATGTGCAAGAGTTTTGCTCACTTTGTCACTGTCTGTGACACAAGCTCTGATGCTACAGCCGGACACATAAATGATCCTAATGTACATGGATCTAGCCACTCCCTCTGCTTTCCCGTATTTTGGCTCTTTAAGCTGGGGATTTAAACTAGACCCGCAAAGATGTTAGGGCACTGTCAGTTTGGCACCCATATGAGCCATGTGAGTAGTTTTTTAAAAAAATTGCTAATCCAATCTCCCCCTGCATGCATGATCTTTTCATTCTCCACTTCCACCTTGGTTTCTTCACCCTCAGTGGCTCTAATCCTGTTTATTTCTACTCAAAATGTAACTGACTTAATTAGCACCGACACCAATGCCTTCTTTTGGAGTCTACCCCTTGTTCATCACTCAGGTTGCGCTCACCACCTGAGACAATTCCTCCTCACAATCCTCTAGGACACAGAGGGAGGAGGTAGATGTATTTTACCCAGTCGTGTCTGGGAACATATTCAGGAAGCTGGGAGTGGTGACCACACACATAGGAGAGGCAGCCACATAAATTTCAAACTGGGAAGATGTTATTTGGGACTGCCCCTATCTCCATCCAGTTTTTCCTGTCCCTCTCAGGGCAAATGCCCTATACAGTGATGGCCACTGCAGCTCCTGCAGAAGCCAAACACAAAAGAACAAATGCTGTCAATCGGCGGTGGCCCCCTCTGCAGCCAGGTATGTCTTAAAAGGGTAGATACTACCCTACCTCCTGCCTCCATGCTTCCAAACAAGCCTACTTTGTCTCTCTCATTAATACCTTGTCATCCAGTCCCCGTCGGCTCTTCTCAACCTTTAACTCTCTGCTTCATCCCCCACCCCCTCTACCCACTTACTCACTCACTGCCCAAGAGATCGCCAATCACTTCAAAGACAAGATTGATGCAATACGGGAGGACACCACCACTGTGCGAACATCTTCCCCATCCAACATACTTTGCCTAAGCACAGTCAAGGCTCTCCTCTTTTGAACTGGCTACTACTGAAGAGATTAGGGAACTTTTTTTAGATGCCCACCTAACCAGTTGTCCCCCAGATCCTGTTCCCTCACAACTACTACGGTCACCCTCCTATTCTATCCTATGCTCCTTCACTCACATCTTCAATCTCTCCCTCTCTAGTGGTACCTTCCCCTCCCCTCTAAAACATGCGCAGATCACTCCCATACTTAAAAAGCCCTCACTGGTCTCCACCAACCTGAACAACTTAAGTCCCATCTCATTGCTCCCATTCACCTCTAAACTTCTAGAACGATTAGTCTACAACCGTCTTAGCTCTTACCTCAGTGAAAATAACCTTCTTGACCCTTTACAGTCTGGCTTTCATTTGCAACATTCCACAGAAACTGCCTCACTAACGATTTACTAACTGCTAAAACCAATGGCCACTACTCCATACTCCTATTCCTTGACCTCTCTGTATCCTTTGATACTGTTGAGCACCCGCTCCTTCTCAATAAACCTTGTTCCTTTGGCCTCCAAGATTCTGCTCTATCTTGGTTCTCCTCCTACCTATCTCAGCGTTCCTTCAGTGTTACCTACAACTCTGTCTACTCCTCTCCTCTGCCCCTTTCTGTCGGGGTCTCCCAAGGCTCTGTTCTTGGACCCCTTCTCTTCTCTATCTACACCTCCTCCCTTGGTCACTTGATAACCGCCCACAGTTCCCATTACCATTTATATGCCACCCAAATCTATCTGTCTACCCCTCATCTCACTCCTTCAGTCTCCTCTCGCATTACTTACTGACATATCAGCATGGATGTCACACCACTTCCTTAACCTAAATCTCTCTAAAACTGAGCTGGTAATATTCCCTCCTGCCGTATCCCCCCCCCATGACTTTTCCATCAAAATCAATAATGCAACCATCAGTCCGTCCCCTCATGCCAGGGTACTAGGTGTAATCCTAGACTCTGACCTGTCCTTTCAGCCTCAAATCCAATCGTTATCAAAAGTTTGTAGACTTCACCTCCATAACATCTCTAAAATATGTCCCTTTTTAACAAATGAAACCACCAAGGTCCTCATTCACACCCTTGTTATCTCTCGTCTTGACTATTGCAACTCCCTTCTCATTGGCCTCCCTCTCCATAGGCTATCCCCTATTCAGTCTATCATGAATGCTGCTGCCAGAATTATCCACCTTATCAGTCGCTCAGTGTCTGCCACCCCTCTTCCCCAATCCCTATATTGGCTCCCAATCGCCCAGCGAATTAAATTCAAAATACTAACCACAACATACAAAGCCATTCACGACTCTGCCCTGAGCTACATCACCAATCTTGTCTCCAAATATCACCCAAACTGTCCTCTCTGTTCCTCCCAAGACCTCCTAGTCTCAAGCTCCCTCATCTCCAGGATTTCTCCAGAGCCTCTCCCAACCTCTGGAACTCTCTACCTCAAACTGTCCACCTATCTCCTTCTCTTGCTACCTTTAGGTAATCCCTGAAAACTCATCTCTTCAGAGAAGCTTATCACAACTCCAACTCCAACTTTGTACTCCCTGCCCCACCCTATTAGATTGTAAGCTCTTCTGAGCAGGGCCATCTTGATCCTTTTGTATTTTATTGTATTGTAACTGTATTGTCTCCCTTTTATATTGTAAAGCACTGCGTAAACTGTTAGCGCTATATAAATCCTGTATAATAATAATAATAGATACCCCAAAAGCACACAATCACCACACTAACCCCCAGAAGTAACCCCAGAATGGGGATCCAGTCAGCCACACTACCTACCATAGACCTGTGCCTTAAATGGATTTGTGCCCCTAAACCCCAGCCTTAGTAACCCCTAAGGGGGGACCATGGATCCTCCATACACCTAATACATTAACCCCCAGTGTATTAAAATTGAGTGCATGGGGGAAGGGATGGGACAGAAAGGACCATTACTTTAACTGTTGCCAGGAGCCACAGCTGACCACCATGGTACTGCAGGCTGCCAACGGCCAGAGCCAAGTTGCTGAAGATCTGCAAGGGTAGCATTGTGATAAACCAACATTTTGCAAAAAACCCACAGACTGCCATTCAGGAAACTGGGCGGTTGCAGCTGAACCCACATGAAGCAAGAAACTGCATGCACTTGATTGCTACAACTGGGGGTACAACCAGGATCTAGATTATTCAGCCTGTCACTCAGCCAGCAACGTGATTGAAGAAAACCAAAGGATTTCCAGGAGTAAAATTTTATTTGGACACTAGGCTAATAACTGTGATGTCCACAGCTGTGAAGTGGCTTTTGGCCAACAGCAAGGTCTGCCCTCTGGGCTATCTTCTCGTGTTCAACTCATGTAGGGTAAACTCCAGTTGGCGATGCTATAAGGCCTAAATCAGATTTATTAGGTGTCTCACATTAGAGGACCTGAATTGTGGAAGCTGTGCAAAAAAAAAAAAAAAAGTGAAGCAGAGGAAAAAGGACTTCTTACTAGTATTGAATGTGATCTCCTTTCAGCAGAGCTTTTTTCCCTTTACAGACTTACCATGCCTTGTTCTGCACTGTGTCTGTGTGAAAGGGCTATCTTGGTAGAGAAAGAACTAGGCTTCATCGTGCCAATATTGCCCTCTGATGACTAGGGGCATGATTATCCATGGAGGAAAAATCAAGCTGTAGCAACTTGTTAAAGCAGAGAGACCCTTGCATTGCATTGCAGGTCCTAATGTACAGCTTCCTCCTCAGCAAAACAGTAAGCATAGCAATTGCATTACAATATCACACTGTACATGTTATGTGACTAACAGTCAGATGCAGCAGCACTATAAATGTATTACAGCAGATAAACTGCTATGAGGCTCAACACACTGACATGCCTAGGCATAGGAAGTGTACTGCATTTTTCAAGAGGAATTGAATGCAAAAGGTAGATTGCTTGAGAACAATTACCATTCCTAGAAGTTTCCTATAAGACAGCAGATCTTCACTTGATAAGTTCAGGTCCACTTTAAATATAGCTAGGTGTGTAGAAAAAACAGTCAAGGTTGGGAGGGTTCAGGAATGGGCAGGATTATTATTAGCGTCATTTGTACAGAAAGACTTGCCACGATTTGTATATGTTCTTTAGAAAAAAAAGCATTTTAACTACTTGAGCTCTGAAAGATTTTACCCCCTTCATGACCAGACCATTTTTTACAGTTCAGCACTGTGCTACTTTAACAGACAATTGCACGGTCATGCAATGCTGTACGCAAATAAAATTTGCATCATTTTTTTCACACAAATAGGAGCATTCTCTTAGTGGTACTTGATCACCACTGTTTTTTTTTTTATTTTTTGTGCTATAAAAGAAAAAAGACCAAGAATTCTGAAAAAAACCCCTATATTTTCTGCTACAAAACATATCCAATATCCAATTTTTTTTTTAACCACTTGCTTACTGGGCACTTAAACCCCCATCCTGCCCGGACCAATTTTAAATTTTCAGCACTGTCGCATTTTGAATGACAATTGCGTGGTCGTGCGACATTGTACCCAAACAAAATTTTTATCATTTTTTCCCCACAAATAGAGCTTTCTTTTGGTGGCATTTGATCACCTCTGCGGTTTTTATTTTTTGTGCTATATACAAACAAAGAGCGATGATTTTGAGAAAAGAACAATATTTTTTACTTTTTGCTACAATACAAATTAAAAAAAAAAGAAATAAAAAAAAAAAAAATAATTAATTATTAAAAAAAATTGCAATTGGCATATATTGACTGGTTTGCGCAAAAGTTATCGCGTCTACAAACTATGGGAATTGATTTATGGCGTTTTTATTATTATTTTTTTTACTAGTAATGGCGACGATCTGACTTTGATATTGGGGGACATGTCGGACATTTTTGACACTTTTTTGGGACCAATGACATTTATACAACGATCAGAAATGTAAATGTCCACTGTTTACTGTATAAATGTCATTGGCAGTTAAGGGGTTAACCTGCAGGCGGCAGTGAAGGGGTTAACTGTGTTCCCTAGGCGTGTTCTAACTGTGAGGGGGCTGGGCTGGCAGGGACATAACAGATCTAACTGATCCCAGTGACAGGGATCAGTAGATCTGTCATGCCCCCCTTCAGAGAACAGAGAACTGCCATGTTTACATTGGCGGTTCCCCGTTCTGCCATTCTGACAGGTGATAGCGGGTCACAAGCAGACATCGAGTGCGCCTGGCCCGAGGGGAACACCCACGTAACGTGCGTCGCCACCGCCTGTGGGTGCACGCCAGGAGCGTGCACAAGTGAGGACGTCCATGGACGTCCGCCGGGAAATTCAGATCCCCGCTGTAGCCGTCTTTCGGCTATAGCGCAGATCCGATATGGTTAAAGAAATCAGATTTCTTCATAATTTTTGGCCAAAATGTATTGGCAAAAAATCCCAGTAAGTGTATACGGCAGGTGACAGGTGCGCACTGCTAAGTTTAGGGATGCACCACTAAGGTTGTGAACCCTTAGCTGACTGCCATGAATGGAACTTTGGGTGGTGATGGAAGCAGGACCACAGGAGCACTAACAGATATGCAGAGAGCTAGAGCATAGGTTTCCCCAGGGTGTGGAGTCTAAGAGCCAGCAGGTTTCACCAGAGCCTCTAGTGGTGAGGATGGACTTGGCTGCAACTGGCTCCAGGTGGCAGTCCCCAGGGCCGCCCAGCTCATGCTCACAGCTGGCTAAAGGTGGATAGAGAGGACGCAGCACTACAGGACAGCAAGGAATAGTCAGTGGGATAGCCAAGGGTCAGGACAACGAGCAGACAGGGTCAGACAGGACAGCACGCCAATATCGGGGTAACCAGCAGACAGGAATAGTCATGAACAAGCCAAGTTCAGGGTAACAAGCAGGGAGGAATAGTCACAAACAAGCCGAGGTCAGTACGCGGAAACAGACGAAGAGCACTCAGCAGGAACCACACACACAGAAACCTGACACACAATATTGATTGGCGTCAGTGGCTAGCACTGTAAGGTGTTATATAATGTTCCTAATTAGGACCTGGGGTGGAGCTCTGCTGAGGAAAGCTTACTAAAGCACACAGGTGAGGGGTGCACGGTCTCTAAGCTCACCACAAGCAGACAGGTAAGCAGACAAGACATGAATGTTACTGCTGATTCATGACAAGCATCTACAAACTATGGTATATATACTGGAATTTCTATTTATTTATTTTTTATACTACTAATGGTGGTGATCAGCCACTTATAATAGGACTGCGATAGTGTGGCGGGCAATCTGACGCTGGGGGCAGCTGACTAATGCCCCGTACACATGGTACGCTTGTCGTACAACAGCTTGTTGTACGATAATCCAACCATTAGTACGCGCGATTACAACAGCCGAAGTTCGATAATCGTACAACCGAAGTTGGCTGAAAAAACTAGAAAACTATTGTTGGCCAACAAGGCGTCGTATGACTGTTGACGCGTGTACAGAAGTTGGCCCAACAAAAGTTATAAGTGCAAACACGCATCCTCTGAATCCAGGAAGTGCTCGGTCGTGTAAACCTGTGTTCCTAATTCACAAATTACATTCACCTGAACTTCCTCGTTATACGCTCGTAACACATCACTATGTTCGGCTTTGTTGGCCGATTACTTGACTCATGTCAGTACGCTAGACACAACTGCCAACAGCTGATTTTGGAAAACGTTGAACGTGCGGTCGTACAACAGTCGTACTGTGTGTACGGGGCATTACTGCCACTGATATCACCAGTGCTTCGTAGGGATGAGAAACAGGGAGATTGTTCTCTCTGTTCAGAGGTCTGTGTTGATTGTCAACACAGAGCTCTGGGCTGTGATTGTACACATTACAGAAAAAATGCCTGATCCTCTGCGCTACTATGTGGGCTAGAATCTATAAAGGAATAGTAATAAATGTGTACCGTATGAATATTATGTGTGAGGGTATGCTGCTAGGTACCCAAAATGCTCCCCTTACTGGATCATAAAAGTGAAAAAATATTCTTAATTTTCTATTGTGAATAACTCAGTAAATAATAAAGATGAACAATGACCAAAAAAGAGCAATCCAACAGTGTTTCTTTAAACAAATAAACATAATAACACAGCAGTAGCCTGTCCGCAAGTCCTGGCCAATAATAATCGTGATGGTACAGAGCTCCCCTTACTGGATCATAAAAGTGAAAAAATATTCTCAATCCTCTATTGTGAATAATAGCTCAGTAAATAATAAAGATGAACAATGACCAAAAAAGAGCAATTGAACAGTGTCTCTTTAAACAAATAAACGTAATAAAGATAAACAAATGCAATACACCACCGCTGTGAAATCAGTGTCCATAGGTGAAAACATCTTGCGTGTAGATCAGTAGCAAAAAGATGTATAAACAAATATCTGTGGCATGACAAAATATAGTCCAAAAGGATCAATGGCAATCCGTGGGTAATGTGCTAGCATGCAACCACCTTCCGTGTCCCTCACTGGACGTGTGATGAAACGCGTCAGTGGCGGGGCATAGTTACATCAGCGCATACATCTAGGAAGCTATCACCCTGTGTGTCTGTTGCTACCACAACAACCAAGCTATCCTTAAAGTGGAGTTCAGCTCATTTTTAGGTTTATTAAAAATCAGAAGCTACAAAAAGTGTAGCTGCTGACTTTTAATAAACAGCCACTCACCTGTCCCATGGTTCAGCGATGCGGCCGCCTGATGCCTCGCTCCTCTCCCCCTCGCCTCCACGGCGTGGGCATTGCAATTGTAGGCACGCGACCGGGCGCGCAGTGCGCATGCGTGAGTTGCGCTGCGCTTTGTCAATGGTCAGGCAATCTTCTGGGAGCTGTGACAGAAGATTGCAGGGAGGAAGGGGCCGTTTAGGGGGAGAGGAGGAGTTGCTTAGGTGGCCAGGCCAGGAAGTGGGAGCGAGGTACCTGTCTAAACTAGGTACCGGCTCCCCCCCAAAAAAATGACATGCCAATTGTGGCACGTCAGGGGGCAAAGAGTATTTAAAGCAGAAGTTCCACTTTTGGGTGGAACTCCGCTTTAAGGGGCCTGCACACCCTGAATGTGCTCAGTGTATGATCTGAGTGCACTGGATTTAGTGCACCAACAAATGTGAGTTTTTATAGTTTATACGTTTTTTTTATTAACCTCCTCCCATCCGCACCATAGCCGAATGACGGCTACAGCGCGGCTCTAAAGTGCCGGGAGGACGTCTATAGACGGCCTCCCATTTGGCTCGTGCTGGGCGCGCTCCCGCGGGCGCGAGCGGCGCGCACGTGCCGCCGCACGCTGCGGGAGCGTGCCCGCGGGTCGGGCGGACCCGATGTCCCCCGGAGACCCGCGATCTCCTTACAGAGAGGAGGAACGGGGAACCGCCGAAGTAAACACCGCGGTTCCCCGTTCTGTGAGGGGGGCATGCTAGATCTACTGATCCCTGTCACTGGGATCAGTTAGATCTGTCATGCCCCTGTCAACCCCGCCCCCCCCCCACAGTTAGAACACACCAGGGGAACATAGTTAACCCCTTCACTGCCAATGACATTTATACAGTAATCAGTGGACATTTAAATTTCTGATCGCTGTATAAATGTCATTGGTCCCATAAAAGCGTCAAAAACGTCCGACATGTCCGCCCTGATATCGCAGTACTGATAAAAATCGCAGATCGCCGCCATTACCAGTAAAAAAAAAAATAATAATAAAAACGCCATAAATCAATGTCCATAGTTTGTAGGCGCTATAACTTTTGCGCAACCCAATCAATAAACGCCGATTGCGATTTTTCTTACCAAAAATATGTAGAAGAATATATAGCGGCCAAAACTGATGAATAAATTTGTGTTTTTATTTTTTATTTTTGGATATTTATTATAGCAAAAAGTAAAAAATATTGTTTTTTTTTTCAAAATTGTCGCTCTTTTTTTGTTTATAGCGGCGATCAAAAATGACACAGGGGGGGGGCGTGGTTTGCGCGCGCCGCAGATGGCAGCCGTTTGACGGAGCTCCGAGCTACAGGGGAGAAAGCAGCGACGGAGACCCGGATGAAATTCCCCCAAACCTTGCCAGAGAAGGCTCTGTATGGAGGCCACAACACCCCCTACAGAGACGAGACACCGTTCCAAACCCCCTTAAAGTAGGCCCAGAGGCAGCGACGAAAGAGGGGACATCGAGCCTCGAGGCAGTTTGCCGACGGTAGACGCCGCGCGCGTTTGGTGCGGGGGGGGGACACAGTAAAAACTAGCGGCGATATTTGTTTTTTTCTCGCTGTTAAAACTTTTTTTTTTGTTATAAAAAATGAAAAACGATATTATTTATAGGTTTTTATTTTTTATTTTTGTGTTTAAATAAGTAGTCAAAACCGGCGATATATAAGAAGATGTATAAAAACCATTCTTTTTAGCGTTAGCCGCA
>BLSH010303093.1:790296-815283 GCA_018402905.1 Glandirana rugosa | reverse complement strand
AACAACAATTTAACGAGACAATGACCTCTCCAGGCCAAAAGTAAGACAAATAGGGATTGGGGGGACCCCACCCTATTTGATCTAATAGACCACCTCCCTAGACACAGCATGGTCCCATTAGGGGTGTCGGGGAAAGGCAGCTATTCGGAGAGCCTAATGAGTATTAGATCCCAGAACCATCTAAACAGCAGAGGCCATTGGTTACACTGATACAGCACAATACGGAATGTGTCTTTCCCTATTTTCTCCTACTGTGTTAAGAATAAGTTTATTTCAATATACAATGCAACAAATGTGGACTGTCAAGTAATCTAATGTCAATGCATATACTCAAAATACTCTCTTTCCACTTGGCGGCATGTATATGTTTACTGAAAAATTATATTTGTATATGTTCTTATCTCTCTATTGAAATTTCAATAAAAACGATTGAAACTAAAAATGACACAGAGGTGATCAAATACCACCAAAAGAAAGCTCTATTTGTGGAAAAGAAAGGACGCAAATTTTGTTTGGGTACAACGTCGCACGACCGCGCAATTGTCATTCAAAGAGCGACAGCGCTGAAAACTGAAAATTGGTCCGGGCAGGAGGGGGGTTTAAGTGCCCAGTAAGGAAGTGGTTAAAGTTTTTTTTAAAAAAAGATTCAACACTATGTTAGTCCTTTCCATCCCCTTTTGAGCATTATGGCTCAGGACCATTATAGGATATAGTACAAGCACCTGTCAGGATTCCCCTTCTACCAGAGATGACCGGACACATCCACCAGAGGATACATATACCCCTTAAAGGGAAGGCGCAAGGTGACCTGTATTAGGTCCAACGTGGAGGTGAGCGCATATGAACGAAGGTAGAGGGACACTGAAGGTGGTTGCATGCTAGCACGTTACCCACAGATTTCCATTGATCCTTTTGGACTATATTTTGCCACGCCACAGATATTTGTTTATACATCTTTTTGCTACTGATCTACATGCAAGATGTTTTTCACCTATGGACACTGATTTCACAGTGGGGGTTTATTGCATTTGTTTATTGTTATTACGTTTATTTGTTTAAAGAGACACTGTTCAATTGCTCTTTTTTGGTCATTGTTCATCTTTATTATTTACCGAGCTATTATTCACAATAGAGGATTGAGAATATTTTTTCACTTTTATGATCCAGTAAGGGGAGCTCTGTACCATCACTATTATTATTGGCCAGGGCTTGCAGACAGACTACTGCTGTGTACAATCACAGCAGGTGCCAGCGGGAGGGGGTCGCAGGGGAACAGGCAGCGACGTGTGCAAGCTGCCCGTTCACAGTATATTACATGTAAATATAAATATTTATAAATAAAGGATTGAAAACCGTGGACAAAAGACAGAATCCATGTTAATCTTTTTATATTCTTTATGTATGAATAAAATAGAGGTTTTTTATACAAATGGTGTGGTCCAATTTGCCTTTAACCACTTCAGCCCCGGAAGGATTTCCCATGTTAGGACCAGAGCACTTTTTGCGATTCGGCACTGCGTCCCTTTAACTGACAGTTGCGCGGTCCTGCGACGTTGTACCCAAACAAAATATGTGTCCTTTTTTTCCCACAAATAGAGCTTTCTTTTGGTGGTATTTGATCACCGCTGCGTCATTTCTGATCACCGCTATAAACAAAAAAAAGAGCAACAATTTTGGCAAACAAACAATATTTCTTTTGCTAAAATACAAATCCAAAAAAAAAAATTATAAAAAAACTAAATTTATTCATCGGTTTTGGCCGATTTATATTTTTCCTCATATTTTTGGTTAAAAAAAAAAAAATCGCAATCTGCGTTTATTGATTGGTTTGCGCAAAAGTTGCCGCGTTTACAAACCATGAGAATTAATTTCTGCCATTTTTACAATTTTTTTGTTTTTACTGGTAATGGCAGCAATCTGCGATTTTTATCGGGACTTTGATATTGGGGCGGACATGTTGGACATTTTTGACACTTTTTTGGGACCAATGACATTTATACAGCGATCAGAAATTTAAATATCCACTGATTACTGTAAAATTGCATTGGCAGTGAAGGGGTTAACCTGCAGGGGCTTGGGCTACCATGGGCATAAGAGATCTAACTGATCCCAGTGACAGGGATCAGTAGATCTTTTAAATGCCCACTGACAGAGCAGGGAACTGCCGTGTTTACATCGGCGGTTCCCAGTTCTTTCTCTGCCAGGTCATCACAGCTCGCC
Source organism: Glandirana rugosa (assembly GCA_018402905.1). Classification (NCBI taxonomy): domain Eukaryota; kingdom Metazoa; phylum Chordata; class Amphibia; order Anura; family Ranidae; genus Glandirana; species Glandirana rugosa. Next base: position 813,063 of record BLSH010303093.1, on the reverse strand, counting down.
GGCGGACATCGGGTCCGCCCGAGCCACGGGCATACTCCTGCAGAGTGTGGCGGGCATGAGAGTGCCCCACCACCGGTGCACTCCCACCCACCCGCTAGCTGCGCACGCGCAAGCTGCCATTTACAGGCGGCGACTTAAATGTACGCAAGCCCATACGGAACCGGTTAAAGTCCGACCTCAATGGCTCTTTTTGTTTCCAAACTTACATTTATGGATGTGGAAAGGGAGTGATCTCAATTTTTATACATGAAATTATTTCAAAATCTGTATAGAAAGGGCTGCTTCTTTACAACAGTGGTAAGACTTTGAAATACTCTACCAAAGGAAGTGGTGATGGCAAAAGTATGTGTATTGGATGCATTCCTTTTCATCTTTAGCTAGAATTCGTAGGATTCATCGTCAAAGTAAATAAGTTACCTGAAAGCACTTATGGGACCAAAAAGCATTTCTCTGTTTTGCCTTCTTCTGGGTTAAGAGTACAGTATATAGAACAATATAAGAACAGGCGGAAGCTTTTTTTCTAGATAACTACGGCATGATATATCCTTATACTCAATGTTTATATTTCATATTGTATGAAAGAGAAAGAAATCGTGTTTCAATAATTTAGATATAGCTGGCATAGAGTCCACTGCTATGTGTGTTAAAAAACCAAACTCTGGGTAAGTAACTAAATACACAATCAAAACAGATTTGCATTTGTAACAGGCACAGTCAGTTTTGTGATATAGGCACCACTGCCAGATGATGTAGCTATCTCTATGACCTCCATTTCTCTCTGTCAGCATGTTCACTCTCAGCACATGTGCACTGCAGCAGCACCTGATTGGCTCAGAGTGCTGGCTCTCTCTCTCCCAATCTGATACCTGCTGTGCAGATATTTATTGAAACGAAAAAAGAAAAAATCCAGGTACTTATATGTAGTTGCATTTAAAACTTAAACTTAAAAATGTTTAATCATCTTTAAAACCTATATAGAAGCATTCATAGAGCTTATTTTGAAAATAAATTTCCCAATCACAGTTCTCATATTTTAGTTTTCTTCAGAATAAATGAAATACAGGTTATCTACCAAAAGTTTCAATCTTCAGTGAAACATAACCAATCGGTAATCTATAATTCTGGTAGCCTAAGATTATCAGATGTAACATTAACTCTTGTTGCGATTCCTCTTGGAACATTTTTTTGGAATGTTAGAATCATGGTTAACCAATAATAGTTATAACAGAAAATTGGAACATAAAAACATTAAGCATCAGTTTTAATGCTTTCATAATCTCAACTGCTATTAATGTTTTGTATATCCATTTGCTGTAATAAATGTGAGGTGCAGAGACAAAAATCAAAATGATTTCTAGAATATTACACATATGGAGAGCACCGATTACAAGAATATTCCCCTGCTGATGAGAAGAGCTAGGTACAGAGTTCCTTGCAGAAAACTGAGAAAATGGACTTCCAGTGCTGAAATTACATTTCTTTTCTAAGATATACTGCTTTCATTACTTTTTTCTTTGTGTTTACTAGACAGAAAGATGAATTATATGAACTATATTTTTCATTGATCTGAACACAGGTGCATTGTTGTTGATGGAACAATGCACACAGTTGTATAAAGATCAGTAATACACCAAGGAGTACAGAGCTGTAAAATAAAAATAGAAAATTTCACTTTAGAGTGCAGCAATTTAAACACATATGTGTATATGCACATGTATACACGTACATTGCAACACTGGCAGCTAAAAGAAGATAAAGAATTTTATGCATGTATATTTATGTGCACATTTACGCAAGGTCTTTATGGAACATTTTACTTGGATCATATTATATCAACAAGATCCTGAGTGCATCAGTAAATTATTACATCCATGTGCAAGAGGCCTTAAAGGCAAATTGGAAGTGGAAACTTTCCATAATTATTAATACATGAAAGATTTTGGTCTAGTTTTATATACAATCCTACATGTTGTGACCTTGCAAGATAGCACTTTAGGTATGGAGCCAAGTGTATCAAGTACCAGTACTTCATAAAGCTTGATTTGATATTTCCCAATCTTAGTATCTTTAACGTCTGTAATTTCTTTCTTATGCGTCAAGTAAAATTAATGGTACAAAATGTGCAGTATAAAGTGTTCTGTAGTCTTAGCCAAACTCTGAATACTTGCCAAAATATGCCAGCATAGAGAAATTTTATGATAACCAAGTCTACAAATGTGTGTTACTTCCAAGTACTTCTTAATGGTCAACCACTACTTACACCCTGCATGGTGGCTCTGTAACCCAGAGCTGATCAGATTTAATCTCTCCTTACTCAAGCTGGAATAAAACATGAATAAATAAATACATGGATGATTTTAGCACTACTGAGAAAATAAAGTAATTGCTGCCATAATAAAATAATTTTCTACCTTTTTTGTTTTTCACTTTCCCAGTCATAGTAACCTAATTAGTATTTACTTTAATAGAGTCAGGACATGCCTGCTATTATTACACTACTGGGCTTACTTAATTTGGCAATGTAGAGTAACCCATAGCAACCAGTCAGAACCCAACTCCTTCTGGTTTGACTGCAATAAACTGAAATTGTATTCCTTGGATATACAGATGTATAGATTATTGCACTAGCAGACTTTAACACAGCATCCTCTGTACCTGGTATGAACAGCATAACCTGCCAATCAGAGGCAGTGCCTGGCAAGTAGGTTAGGAGTGGCAAGTAGGTTTAATACATACAGTCCTATCAGCAGACCTACAAGGCTTCCAGAGTTCGGACCTCCAAAAGGAACACATGTCCTTACCTTAACACGTCCACTGTCGAAGTCAAATGCTTGAAGAAGATGCAAAGACGCCACCAAAATGCTTGCAACACCCCACAAGCAGGTCATATTGGCGTGAAGTGTTCCAGTAAAAATTAAGCACTGGATAAAGAGCAGCTACAGATACCTATTTTAATGTACATGGTGTTAAAAGTCCCTTAAAGAAAACAGGCAGATTGCTGACAGCCACTCCAGTAATTGCAGGAATAGATAATTACTGGCCAGAAATAGAACAGCTGGAAAATGACTTATGTAGATTTCAGTCGCTTTCCTCTCTTTTGAATCATCATGTAATGGAATGGGCAAATAAGGATAGGAGTTCCAGAAGATCCAAACAGTACCTAAGTAAAATGGAGCAAGTTATCTCTGGATACAAAAGAGGAACTGATATTCGCAGCAGGGCAAAGCAGTGATCCAAACTCTATTGAAAGTTTCTTCACAGTGTTCAAGGAAGCATGTGTGTTAAATGTGATACAGAGCTTGGCAGTAAAGGCAGTCAGACTCTGGCTTCTCTCCCATTCCGGCTCACAGCAGATGACAATAGCCAATAGCCTTGCAGGATTCCTTACAAATAACTTAGTGCTGATCTCCTTATACCATTCCTGGATACCTGAGATTGATAGCTCTATCTGGGCAGCTGAACATTACATGCAAATGCAAACCATTGCCATGTAATCAGATATTGGAAATCAGAGGATTTGGGGCTAGTAGTAGTTGGTCACATTTAGCTGGTCTTTCTTTGTAATGTTGAAGAGCTTTCATTGCTCATCAAAGCAGCTTCTTCAGGTCTGATGTTCTGTTGTAATGAATGTCAGGAACATACCTTAGCCACTTCTTCCAGCTAAACAAAACCAGAGAAATTCCCAGCTCAACTTACCGACCAGCCTACAAACAGCCAAATTATCCTAACAGTATGCGTTAAAAACAGGGGTTTAGTCTGCATACATTTGCAAATATATGCGTAAGCTACAGAGCCCCATTAAGGTACCCCAGTATTTTCTGTAGTCCTAACTCTAAATTTTGAGAGCCTCCACAGTGGAAGTGCGTGCATTATAATAGATAAGCAGAGGGCAGGTGGGCCTGGAGGGAGCCCACCCCTCTTTATAGGCACAGGGGCGCACTAGACACCCAGCACATAGCACTGTGGCAGCAAAGGTGTCCAGCGCGTCCCCTTACCAATATTTCAACAGTACAAACAAATGGCCACTGCCCCCACCTGCAGTATCTCACAAAAGTGAGTACACCCCTCCCATTTTTGTTAATATTTTATTATATCTTTTCATGTGACAACACTGAAGAAATGACACTTTGCTACAATGTATAGTAGTGAGTGTACAGCTTGTATAACAGTGTAAATTTGCTGTCCCCTCAAAATAACTCAACACACAGCCATTAATGTCTAAACCGCTGGCAACAAATGTGAGTGCACCCCTAAGTGAAAAGGTCCAAATTGGGCCCAATTAGCCATTTTCCCTCCCCGGTGTCATGTGACTCGTTAGTGATACAAGGCCTTAGGTGTGAATCAGGTGTGTTAAATTTGGTGTTATCACTCTCACTCTCTCATACTGGTCACTGGAAGTTCAACATGGCACCTCATGGCAAAGAATTTTGAAGATGTGATAAAAAGAATTGCTACTCTACATAAAGATGGCCTAGGCTATAAGAAGATTGCCAAGACCCTGAAACTGAGCTGCAGCACGGTGACCAAGACCATACAGCTATATAACAGGACAGGTTCCACTCAGAACAGGATCGCCATGGTTGACCAAAGAAGTTGAGTGCACATGCTCAGCGTCATATCCAGAGGTTGTCTTTGGGAAACATATGAGTGCTGCCAGCATTGCTGCAGAAGTTGAAGGGTGGGGGGTCAGCCTGTCAGTGCTCAGACCATACACCGCACACTGCATCAAATTGGTCTGCATGGCTGTCATCCAAGAAGGAAGCCTCTTCTAAAGATGTTGCACAAGAAAGCCTGCAAATAGTTTGCTGAAGACAAGCAGACTAAGGACATGGATTACTGGAACCTTGTCCTGTGGTCTGATGAGGCCAAGATAAACGTATTTGGTTCAGATGGTGTCAAACGTGTGTAGCGGCAACCAGGTGAGGAGTACAAAGACAACTAAGCCCACAACAGTAAATTCCATCTGTATATGCACCATAGCATGCTTGTTATACTCACCGTGGAACTTAAGGGGTTAATCCTCCGCATTGTGTAAAAAGGCTCTTTTATTCTCTATGCATAGATCTTCCCCTCCCTGCACTGTCTATCTGGGGAAGGCCAGCTTAACACAGACAGGGTAGTCCTGCTGCACATGCTACGTTGTGTCTTTTATGTTGGAGAGAACATTTACATGTTCTCAGAGATGGCCTGGTCACATGATATTGGCATCACACATGTGGGCGTGTATACAGGCTGTAGTAAACACGATTCATGAAATTTGAGCTCGGCACATATATCTGTAGTGTTTTCTTATCTCTCTTCAAAGCACTAAGTCCCGTGGCTTTCTCCTGCTCCGTTCTTCTGTTATCAGCATGATAACTTCTGACAAGTTCTCCGACACATGAGATAAAAATCCCCCCTCCATCATGCACATTTACACCATCCGCAAAGCACACAGCATTGTGGATGACCACACACACACGTCACACGCACTTTTTACTCTCCTACCATCAGGGAAGCGGTACTGAAGCATTCGGGCCGCCACATCCAGACTGTTTAATAGTTTCTTTCCTCAAGCCATCAGGATCCTCAGCAAAGAGCTGAACGGAACTCTGTGTGACTGATCTGCACAAACCGGACTCAATATCATCATTCAGTACCACTCAAACTAATTCACTAACACAAAAAAATGTTTACATGCTGTTTTTTTTGCACATCTTCCAGGATCACTGCCATTTGCTATTTCGCATAAATATTCTGTCCACTATTTTTCCTGTTACTGTTCACTTTACCTTTGTTGCTGCTGTAGGTTTTAATCTGAAATAGTATCGTTTACATTTTCTGCTACTGTGCACCTTATCTGGTTAGGACAGGTTTACTGGGGGAGCTATTTTGTGCTTTGTGTATTGTGTATTGTTCCACACTGTCCTGTGCGGTCCTGCACTGTCTTGTGTGTCTTTCTGCACTGTTTGCACCAGTTGCACACATGACCTTTATGTGGTGAGGACCTTTCTACTGGTTCTGGGTTGCTGTCTGTCTCTGTGACTGTTGTTTAGGATGTTGTATGTAGCACCAGTTCTGGAGGAACGTTGTTTCATTTACACGATGTACTGCATCAGCTATATATGGTTGAAATGACAATAAAAGCTTCTTGACTTGACTTGAAAAGTAGCCTGAGTTTTGTGTTGTGGGAGGGTGCTATAAATAGATTAGCAGAGAGGTATTCACAACACAGCTCTGCAATTCTCTGCCTATGTGTAGGGGGGGGGGTGCCTTTCCTCCAATCACCGGTCTCCCAGTGTAATCCAAGACAGCTACTGTTGAATAAGGAAGTGAAAATTCTAATAGGGCGTGCACTTTCTAAACCGTATATAAAGCTGAAGACAGCAGATATACATGTAAAACTTATGTAGCGGGATTTGTTTTATCTCTGTGTATTATCTGCGGCTGTTCACTTCACTGGGTACAGTTGTATGCAAAAGTTTAGGAACCCCTGACATTTTCCATGATTGTCATTTATAAATATTTGGGCGTTTGGATCGGCAATTTCATTTTGATCTATCAAATAACTGAAGGACACAGTAACATTTCAAAAGTGAAATGAGGTTTATTGGATTAACAGAAAATGTGCAATGTGGTTTACATCCGCTTTAAGTTGGGAACTGGCAGACATGTAATTAGTGAAATAATTGTATTTCCAAGATCTAGGTTCTTTTTAAATAAGACTTACACAGATGATAGCATTTAACAAATATATTTATTTTATCTTTACAGTAGATAAGATAGCAAAGTATAACTTTGGTATAGAAAAGAACAATGGTTCCATAACTGCCTTAAATGCAAGTAATTGCTAAATATGACAGACTAAAAAATAAACCCATAACCACACACAGCGAAGGCAGCCCTCTTAATATTTACAAGAACATGATTTTAAAAAATGTAACATCAATGATGTAGAAGGCTCAGCATGTCTCCTACCACCACTGCTTCCTTTCTAACTGAATGAACATTCATTCAACTAGCAAAAGTTGCTGCCTTGTAAACAAACATGTAAGTGCATTAGAGTACCAAAAAAGTAAAGTAAACCGCAAAGCGCAATAGATAATTATTGAATTGTAATGAGAATAAGATCTGGCATCTTAATTCGAGTATTAAGTGGTCAGATATTTATCAGATTTGGCTATAATTGTTTATGGAGAAATCTAAAGAGGTCATACAATATCTGATACTGAGAGGAGCTGGAACGCTCATCCCTAACAATTATAATCCATGTGGCTATTAATCAGCTGCAGCCAGTCTGTCTCATCACTGCTGCTTTCAAAGCTGAGCTTAGACTTTGGATTGACATCAGTTCTTCTTTGAAAGTTAATGAGCTGAGGGCTATAAATCGTTGAACTTGCTGGCAAAGAACCTCTATATGACCAGTTACAAAAAGACTTGGGAATGATCTTGACAATGATGAGTCTTCTTTTTTCCAAAAATCCCTGGACATATGCTAGTACTGTACACATTCAAAACCAAACAAACAAACTAAACTATTAGCAATAATTCCCAATCATCCATGGCTGGATTGCCTAGTGTATCTATCTGCAACCAGGCCAGATAGGATCTGCCCATTTTATCTGTTCCCGATCTTTGATTTCCATGTTTTAGCTTTTTCAAATCCATTTTTGCAAAAGCTGTAATCTTCAATTGTCTGTGCAATTTCCTCTTTTGTGTTCATCACAAACGGACCTAGCAAGTTAAAAGTAAAGTTAAATAAAGATCATATCTAATGACACAAGAAATGTTTCCTGAAGCCTGAATGCATGTATTCAGGAAAATACTGTGGAATATGCCATCTATAAGTTAGAAAAATTAACCCCTGGAGACAACACCATCTTTAAATATATTTAAAAGGCTAGGTAAGGCTGGGAAGTCTGCTGCAGTTTGAGGTCCAGTCAAGCGGAAATTTAGAAGACTGGGCAATCGTCATCAAATGTCTATAGCGGCCGTTTTAAATGGTGAGGCCATGGTTTACACTGTGTCAGCTTAAAGCTTATCTTAACCTAAAAAACAAAATGTAAAACATTGCCTCAGATATGGTAGTTGCATTGGTTTTCTCCCCCCCCCCCCTTATTTTTCACCCTGAAAAATACACATTTCCTGTCAATGCTTTTTTCTCTGCTTTATCTATGGAGACAACCATGGTTGTGAAGCTGGACCTCAAACATGTCTGCCTTTTTTCATTCCCGTTACATGGTGAACTGAAAAGGACATTCCATTTTAGGCAAGATCAACAACTATTTTTTGCATTTGCTAGAAATGTTCTTAGCCTGAAAAGAAAACTAAAAAGAACTGACAAGCTACAATATAATCAGTTTTTAGATACGTTTTCATTCTTGAGTCTCTGTGACTATACAGCAAGGGCAGTTATCCTCTTTCCCGAGGACGCCTGTTTGGGGAAAACACGTGGTGGGAAGCTGCTCTGTGACATCATCTTGCACCCCGGCTGGTCCTGCGGCGGCGCGGTGTATACTCTTTACCATTTGTTCCTACTGCTAATAGGAACATGTGAGTGCAATACCTTTTAAATAAATTCATGTTTTAAGCTGTACTGAACTATGATACTTCACCTTTGTTTCATTTGGTCATCATCTGGGGATTCCAGTGTGGGCTAAAGCCCTGTACACGCAGGCCAAATGTCGGGGGAACATCGGCCGCTGGTCTGACAGAAGCCATACATTTGGCCAGCTTCTGTCAGACGAGCATGCTGGAAAACCAGCAGCCGACCGGCTCCAGATCAGTGCTCTCAGCCAATGGCTGAGAGTGCTGATTGAAGTGTTCTGGCAGGTGGGGGGTTCCCCTATCAGAACACAAGAGCTCAGCGAGGGAGATTGCTGTACTAACGTTGGATCGTTAGTAGATCATCTCCGACCGGAGCTTTCAATTTTTTACGTTCAACTATTAGTAAGTACCAGGCTTAAGGAGACAGATATCATCTGTTATCATACTGGAGCTGATTGCCGGGACCCTCAGTATTATTCAACACGCTCTGTGATCTTTTCTCAGAGGCTGTGCATGGGGGAGCAGCACCTGAACACTGAAACTGTCATTTAAAGCACCTAGAGTCACTGGTAGACTTTTGATATAATTTCTGGACTTTTTGGCACATATGCATTTAGGCTTTGCTCTTATTATTCATGTTTATGTTTTTTGGTTTTGTTTCACTTTGTGAATACATTTAAAGGTGATACACGCATGTTGTGTTACTCTGTGATTTATTATCCTTTCATCCGTGTTACACTATTTGGTTTATTATTGCTCTGTGTCTTTAATATGTCTGTCTCTGTCTAAGCTGAATCCTTTCTTTCACCGTACTTCTGTATATCCCCTGCCCTTCCTTCTTTCTGGTATCATTCTTCAGTATGCCTTCATTTATAAATCCTTCCATGTGGCTAACAACCCAACATTTTTCTTCCTATGAATATCCATCATTAAACGGAACATTTGAAAAGGCTTCATCATGTGAGTTTATTCATAGAGTTAAACTGTCTGAATTGATGCAAGGGATAAATAGATCACCAGGTCGTGTACACCCTATATGAAGCCGGAGATAACGTTTATGGCCTTGTAGTTGAGTCAGAACAGCACACTTATTTTTGTTTTGGTTATTTTTTATGCCTTGTATTCAGACATTTGTAAGTGCTGCAGTCCCTTACACTGAGCACAAGTTTCAATCTTCTTTTCACACTTGCAAATGGGCCTGACAGCATTTACATGTGAGAACCTCAGTGGGCGTTCTTGGCGATTAGCTGTGGAAGGTAGCCCGAATGAAAGCAAAGGCTGCTTCCCACAGGTAACCGTGGCCTCTCACAAACTGGCTACTGCCCGGGCTGATTACTGGCAGGTGAGTGCTGCATGGCAATTACATGTGAGCATTTGCGATTACCTGCGGGAGTCAGCAGTCTCCCATTTCTTTCAATAGGGCTGCCTCCTACAGCTAATCACCAGGAACTCCCGCTGAGGTTCTCCCATGTAAACGCTGTCAGGCCCATTGGCAGGTGTGAATGTGGTCTTAATGACATCACTGCATAATGGTAGTCTGAAGACCGCTTGCAAAACTTCTTATCTTCTTGTGTTAATAACAGGAGGATTTGATACAGCTTCCTGTCACACAAGTGCTGGCTTTGTTAATAACTGGTAATGCTGGACAGCTCACAGAGTGTTCCATCATTTCATCAGGCTGGAGGACCAGCTGCACACATTTTTGAGCACTCTCCTGCCAACAGTTTTTTTCACAGGAAGGGTGCAAGAAACCCATAACTAACAGGTTAGTTCCTTTTGATACCAACCCAGGTAACAGCCCCTATACCTGTACTATGTGTTATGAAATCCAAGTCTTGACATTACTGATGTAACCTTTAGTAACCTAGGTAGTGGCCACCCTCCTCCAGGAGGTGAAGTCCCTTCATGGGTTTTAGTGCTGTAGAGGAATAAAGGAAGGTGCCTATATGGTTGTGGGGCTCCAGACATACTATGCAAATAATGCCTTAAAAAAAAGTCAATGCTTGCAAGCACCTGACCCCCCCACACACACCCATAACAGCACTTGGGCCTGGCAACAGCTCACCTATGCACTATACTGTGTAGTTGTCAACTGTGCCCTGAACATAGAAGTACATTTCTTTTTATTGGATTTTATTGAGCTGAGGTGGTGTGTCAGGATGGATATAGAAGGACACCCTAGGGTTCCTGCAATCTAAACATGCAATGAGTACAGGTTGACTTTACAGCCCACACAGTTATATTCACATACATTTTAAGTAAAAGAAGATAGGAGGGGAAAAAAGATGTCATTGGCAGCACAGGCCAAAGAAGGTCTTGCTCTCTGGTTCCTAGAAAGACGGTAGTCTGGGGACTGGGGTACTACATGGGCTCTATCACAAAGTAAGAGAGCGGCAAAAACAGGGCATCTCCTGCAGATTAAAAGGGAGGAGGGCTCACCAATACAAAAGTAATATAAGTGAAGAAACGAGAAGGTACATACGACTAAATAAAGGGGGAGTTAATTGTTCCAGCACTACATTAATGGGACAGAAATTGTGGATGAGATATTCCAAGCTACAAGTCAAAATGAGCTAAAAAAAAGTCCCAGAAGGAGCATTGGATATTTTTGACAGTCCAAATACCTTGTGTGGGTAAAGTCCTATAAAATATATAGACCAACATACCATTTAATTCAGGATATTGGATTTTTTCTAAAAATACAGCAAAATGTATAAATCAGAATCTACAGCCCTGGGTGGAGTTGGATTTATTTTAATGACAATGTATAAAATCAGTAGGCCATGAATTAGTTAAAAGACACAGATAAGGCCTTTGTAGAAAGTTTGCGGAGCAATGTTCCATGCAGAACTCACTATAAAAAAACAGGCCATGTCTGTTTATTTAGTACTTCATATCTTACAGACTGTCAATAGTCTCTGGTTCAAACATGTCACTTTAGAGAGTTGTTCAAGATGTTCTGCACACCAATGACTTGGAGCACACTGTTTACAGAGACATTATCATGTGACCTTAAATGGAACAACATGGCAGACAGCTGTGCAGACTGTTGTTAACCTTGAACACTAAAATACAAATAATAGGGCAATAATTGTGGCTCATTCTTCAGTCAAAGCCAAGACTGTGACCTCAGCCATTTAACAGCATATCTTACACAATAGGAGGATTTAATACCTTGCGATATTTTGGTTTCTAAAGCAAAAATGCAGGGAATTGTAATTGTCTTGCTGCAATACTAATTATCTCTGTACCCCGAGCCTGAAAGTAAAGCTAGCCAAACAAGATCTGCTAATCTGTCCTTAAACCACTTAATATACAACTGTATAGACTTGCTTACTACTACATACGAATGTCTTATACCCTTTAATGTTCTGTTGCTTAGCTATAATGAACCATCTGTATATTATTTATACACTCTATATCAGTGTTTCTCAAACTTTTTTGTTAGTTTTACTTTTGCTTGCTTCCTTGCTTTTCATTTAACAGTTTCTCTTTCAGAGTTCCAGACTTGATTAAGTATTTCTCCATCGCTACACAATGAACAAACTTTATTTATAAGCATCATAGTTGGAATGGAACGGTCTCTATTATTATACAAGTCTCGCGTTACGAAAGGAACCAATGAATGAAAGACTGATAGAAATTGTGTTTTTATATATGTTACTTTTATAACTTTTGCAACATTGATTTACCATTTAATTTTTCGATATGTTCAAGGTTTCAAAACTCTAGCAATTTTAAATATTTTTCGAAACTCTTACGGCATACCTGAAGTGTGCTGCGGCACACAGTTTAAGAATCACTGCTCTTTATTCAGATCTCATTGTATTAGCTCTTGTTATACACAAGTTTCCTTGTACACCAAGTACAGTATCTCACAAAAGTGAGTACACCCCTCACATTTTTGTAAATATTTTAGTCTATCTTTTCAACACTGAAGAAATGACACTTTGCTACAATGTAAAGTAGTGAGTGTACAATCAGGTGGGGAGTACAAAGACAAGTGTGTCTTGCCTACAGTCAAGCATGGTGGTGGGAATGTCATGGTCTGGGGCTGCATGAGTGCTGCCGACACTGGGAAGCTACAGTTCATTGAGGGAACCATGAATGCCAACATGTACTGTGACATACTGAAGCAGAGCATGATCCTCTCCCTTCAGAGGCTGTGCAGCAGAGCAGTATTCCAACATGATAACGACCCCAAACACCTCCAAGATGACCACTGTCCTGCTAAAGAAGCTGAGTGTAATGGTGATGGACTGGCCAAGAATGTCTCCAGACCTAAACCCTATTGAGCATCTGTGGGGCATCCTCAAATGGTAGGTGGAGGAGCACAAGGTCTCTAACATCCACCAGCTCAGTGATGTTGTCATGGAGGAGTGGAAGAGGACTCCAGTGGCAACCTGTGAAGCTCTGTTGAACTCCATGCACAAGAGGGTTAAAGCAGTGCTGAAAAATAATGGTGGCCACACACAATATTGACACTTTGGGCCCAATTCGAACATTTTCACTTAGGGGGTGTACTCACTTTTTTCGCTGTGTGTTGAGTTATTTTGAGGGGACAGCAAATTTACACTGTTATACAAGCTGTACACTCACTACTTTACATTGTAGAAAAGTTTCATTTCTTCAGTGTTTTCACACGAAAAGATATAACAAAATATTTACAAAAATGTGAGGGGTGTACTCACTTGTGAGATACGGTACATATTACTTCAAACCTTATATGAAAAAAAGCCACATTTCTTACCATGCTGCACAACTGGCTCATTAATGGGCTCTCCGGCAATCAAAACAAAGTGGGCCAGTCCATCATCCTGCAGTAAAAATGTATAGATTTAGATTTGTATTATAATTGTTCATGACTTCCCAGTAACTCAATCACACTGTTCCACTAGACAATGGTCATGTGGTCTACAGACTTGAAGTCAAGGCACAGCACAGTCATTTAAGGAAACATGTAATGAAGAAAACTTGTAGGCTGCCATTTTTGAGCTCCTTTTAAAAATGCTAGGCTACTGGCTTTCATGCTGATCCTCTGAGTCACTAAACCAGATCAAGTATGCAGCTCAAGAGTTATTATTTTTTTTTAACTTTTCTACAGTGACCCAGAAAGTAGGGTCAGCATAACGGACTGCCAAATAATGCCTTCAGAAGGGCTACATTAATGGCAGCACTCAGAATTCTCCCATGGCAGGTTTACTTTGATTTTACGCTAATCTGCGAACAAACAGCACGTGTAGAGACAACTGGGTGAAGTACACATAAAACCATTTTCTTCCTTTATCAAGTGCAAATATTAGCTGATAAAGGAAAAGATCTTCAAATCATCATAAATGGTAGTACATCTAATGAAAATATATTGGGACTTTTGTTATGATTTTAGCCCCTCTGGAGAGTTATAACCATTAAGCTTTGTAATATGTAGGACTCCGTCAGAGGAATCTGAGAGTAAAGATTCATCAAAACAATTCTACGATAAACCCCAATTTCTTAGAAGTTAAAGCTGGGGCCAATCATCCTATAATTTTTTTGATTGTGGCTATACCCGTAAAAACCTCTATTATATAATTTTGACAACATAGCTTAGGTAACTTAACATTGACAACACAGCAAAGTAGGTGAAGCCAATGTGGAATCTTGGGAACCAAGCAAGTTTTTAGTCTTGGTTCAGACCTGCTAACTTATAGCATATGAAGAAAGAATAAAAACTTAAAGCAGAGGCAATTTTTTTCATAAACGCACCCCGCAAATCTCTTTGCTTGTATAATATAATTAGGATATTGTTATAATATAATGTAATCACTCTTTTTACTTCTAAATCTGTCATTACTCACAGGATCCAAGCAGGCAGGCAGTGACCATTGATGTTGTGGGAATCTGAAGCCCACTCCTATTTGTTTCTGGGATTCCTTGCAGCTGGCTACCCAGCGTGCACCCTCCCGATCTCGTGCCTGCGCAGTAATGACATTGCGCGGTGCACTTTCTTGATTTCAGGTTGTCATAGCAATGGTGCAAGCAGAGGTTACTGCCCCGTTGTTATGCAACCTGTCAATCCTGAAAATACGACGAGATTTCATTATAAGGCTTCCCGAGGACTCAGACAGATGACACAGATATCCCAGGAGTCCAAGGGAATCACCGAATTATGAACTTGCATAGGCGGCCGGGTCCGGAAGTGCCACTTACATACAGGAAAGAAGGGCATTTAGAAAAAAAAAAAAAAAAAGGATATCCATTTAAAAATGTACTGCGGGTGGGCTTTCTGATCCAAACAATATGTGAAAATGGATGCCACTCCGCTTTAAATAGGTACATGTGTGGATAGCAGAGACAAAAAGGGACTATAGCTGTAGGTTAACCTTAGCAGAGAAGATTGGTGTTCTCTTTAAAACCCACCTTGTTCTCAAAGATGACATTATCCCCATCATCCAGGACTGCTGTGTGGTGAGCTTCAACCTTCTTCTGGGCATCTTCTGGCCCTAAACAAAAAAATATATCTTGAGTACTAAATTCCATGGTAAATTCATACTGAACAAATACATGCAGATGAGTGAGTCCAGATGATTTTGATCAACATCCCGATATGTATAAAGAAATTGTTCAAATAGAAAAGGTGTGACTTCAGATGTGCTGAAACCTTCTACCAGAGTAATACAATCAGAAAATCATATTTGTTGAAAAATACAATCATTAAAAATGATATGGGGTGTAACATCCCCTTAAAAACACAAGCTCAGCAGACCATATTAGCAGACACCAGCCCCAGGAAAATATTTTTTCTGGGGCTGGTGTCTGCTAATATGGTCTGCTGAGCTTGTGTTTTTAAGGGGATGTTACACCCCATATCATTTTAATGAAATGTGCAATAAATTAATTTTTTTAACAAATATGATTTTCTGATTGTATTACTCTGGTAGAAGGTTTAGCACCGTTAAAGGCCCACCTTCTTTATGTGAACAATGTATTTATATCTACTGAAGAAACACACAGTTCTGGTTGAATACTGCAATGGAGAAAGATAGTAGCAAGTGTCTACAAGCAAATATATGTTTCAAAATTCTTCGCCCAGAGGTGATGATTTATTGTTTATCTGCTCGTACATCTCCAGGGATCAAGCAGGGAAATCTGCTGGCCAGAGCTCTACAGAAGGACTCCCGCCAAAGGAGTAAATGAATCATTTTAAATGTGGAACATGAATTTAGTGCACTCACAATTCAAACATGAAGGGACACTATGGTGAAACAGCTGGGATTTGTAGTCCATGTATGTGGGCGCTCCTCTCTTTTTCATCACACTAAAATCTACACAACACACAATTTTCTACTTTCTGTGTAAGAGCCGGCTCACACTACAGCGACTTGGGATCCGACTTGTGCCGCCCCAAGTCGCTTGACATAAGAAATCCCATTGAAGTGAATGAGAGCCGTCTTAATGTACACTACTGAAGTTGCTCCGACTTCAGAAAAGGTTCCTGTGACTTCTATCCGACTTGTGCTCACAGAATTCAATAGAACTCGCCTCCAAGTTGGATCACCATCTATATTGAAGCAAATTTACAGGAAAAAGAAAAGAATTTACCCAGGTAAAAGGAATGATGTCCGAAGAGCTATATTCTCTGATTGGCTACAGGCAAGTTGCCTGGCATGGAGGTCGCTTTAAGTCGCGTTGTAAGTTGCCCAAAGTCATGCTGAAGTCACCTTGAAGTTGTGTTCAAATCACCTACAAAGTCACGCCTGAAGTCAGATGGCCTATGTGTGAACCGGCTCTAACAGTATGATAATTTCCCAAATTGCATAACAGTAAATAGCAATATTAACTGTCTAATATAAACACTCACCCACGCTTATTATACCACTCAATGTGTAAAAGAACGCAGTCCACCCTGGGAAGAAATAGAAAGTTAAAATGTATGAATGGATACTGCAAACATAATAAAGCTGCAGTTTCTAAAAGTATAAAGCAGAAATTGCAATCTAATTTCCAAGTATTCATAATTACATTTGTTACGTCACATACAGCTCTGTCCCTACTAGAAAGAACACTGTGATATGGATGTTTATTTTACTTTAATGCTGAACTCTGTCATTATTCTATGTATGTACAAATGGCAATAAAAACCCTTTAAAAAAAAAAGAAAGAAAGAAAGAACAGTGTAAGGCAGCCCATAGAGGAGTCATTTTTAAAACTTGATTTCCACATCCACACACTCGACGTTGATGGGGAATACTCCCCACTGAGCTACTGTATTCTGACAGCAGGGAGACTGCACGGCTGTCAAAATACACCGATTAGCACCGCCGGCTATATTCTGTGACACTGATCGAGCAAGGAAATCAGTCAGGGCAGTTGTACAAAAGTCAAAACGGTAGAAGTCAAAACGGTAGATAATTTTCTGTACAACCTCCCTACCCATACATGGAACGAAATTCAGCCAGTCCCTGCTGAAACAGCCGAATTTCAATCCTTGTAGGGCTGGCTTGAATTAGACCATCCAAATAATATCAGTTACAATGAAATCCATCTCAGTGATGCTCCCACAGCTTTTACAGCCCATTAGAATTGATTTTCTTATATAAATTTAATAATTAATATCTGATGGAATGGGTTTTCCCTACCAACAGTTACTGTTGCCTGAAGATTAGGCTACTGCAGGGAGTGTCAAGTGCTTAGAGCGCATAGAAATGCATTATCATAAAAATAAGGAGCTAATCCCGAATTCAGTTTAACAGCTACTATATTCTAATGTTATTTCTTGGCTTGCCTTTTGTCTAAGGGTCTATTTGGTGTACTTTATTATTACACAGTGAGTTTAGTTGACCCTTTTCACACTGAAATCCCTGACAGTGCTCAATCCAGGCAAGAAGATGGGCTTTGGCGTGACCCAACCATGGTTCTAGTAGACGTATGGCACCACAAGTGTTGAAAAACATGGCCTTTGCAGAAGTATATTGATCTTTATATTTAGTAGCCTCAAAGTGTCAGAGTCCTGGGCTCAAGTCCTACCAGTTAAATTATTTGCAATGGTATTAATGCGGAGTTCCACCCAAAAATGGACCTTCCGCTTTAAGCACTCCTCACCCCCTTACATGCCACATTTGGCATGTAATCTTTTTTTTGGAGGGGGGGGGGTGTACCCAGGTTTCAGAGGGACTTCCTGTCCCTCTTCCACCTTCGGGCCACCTAGACGACTCCTCCTCTCCTCCTAGGCGGCCCCTACCTCCTGGCAATCTTCTGGGACACATCACAGGTCCCAGAAGATTGCCTGGCCACTAGGAATGCGCAGCGTGACTCTGGATGCCCACCCTAGGAATGGCGGGGCCGTCGGGAGGAGGGGGGAGACACGCGAGGCTTCGGGCGCAGCCATCGCTGGACCGGGAGACAGGGAAGTTACAGTTTATTAAAAGTCAGCAGCTACACTTTTTGTAGCTGCTGACTTTTAATAAACAAAAAAACGAGTGGAACTCCGCTTTATGTAGTAGTCTGTCAAACTGAAAAGAGAAGTATGGGTTTTTTTTTTTGGATTCATACTTGCCTAGCTGGATGCAGCATCAGTCTGATGCTGCATCTGTCTCCCGCCGGCTCTAACACTGAGAACCTAGCAATCAAACACTGCCAATGGCTTGGTTATCAGAGCTCCCTAAGCAGAGAGCTGGTGACTGTCAGACAGCAGTTCTCTGCTCTGCTCTGACCCCCCCCCACGCTGCACATTGCACATTTTCTGTTAATCAAATCAACCTCATTTCACTACTGAAATATTACTGTGTCCTTCAGTTATTTGATAGATCAAAATAAAATTGCTGATCCAAACACCCAGATATTTATAAATGACAATCATGGAAATTGTCAGGGGTTCCAAAGCTTTAGCATACAACTGTAGCCTGGGAACATTCCATTTTTCCCTATTCACACAGAATGATTTTACAAGCAATTTCAATGGAGGAGCAGCTATGCAACCTACTGAGCAATACATTTGAATAAAAGTGTTTTGTGCCAGTTCAGCTTCAACCAAATTTGCTGTATTTTTTCTAAAATTATGACTATAGTATGTTGACTCTTTAGACCTAATAGCATCTTATAGGAGGCTTACTTTAAATTGAACTCAGGTAACGCAGAACACAGCAAAAGAGAACTGTGGTCTTTACACACCTCTGAAACATGACGAAACGCTTGGACACAATTGCAAACTGATCAAAGTGTAAAGCTGTCTTATTAAATGCCAAGCAGGCCCCTGGGGAGCAGTGACATAGAATTCCTTCAGGTCTGTGTTAATCGCAACCCTTCAGAGAGCAAGAGGTCACATGAACTAAGTGCTCCTACACTTTTCTATTTGACCTCCACACCCAAAAGGTGACAGAAATTGTGTCAAGATGGCTGAATGCACTATAGCAATTATTTTTCCTCGTAACTAACATAAAAAGTCTCTACAAAGGAAGGAAAGCTGATTAATAAGAGGCTATATCTAAAACAGCTGAATGCAAGAAGTTAGGACAAGAGTTAAAAATAACAAGAGCTTTTATGGAAGAACTCCACATTCATTAAAAAGCTAGATGTTGCTTTGAAATGAAGAACCACTCAATTCACCAACTAAAACTAATCATTGTGTTTATTTCTCAAGTAATTTGAAATTCATTACTAGTGATGTTCCGATTTTGTCTGGGTTTGATTCACGGGATGTTTGCAGAACAGACTAAAAACACTTGGGAATTGCAAAAGTTAATCTGAACCCCACTGAAGTTATTAGGAGCCAAATCTTGAAACCATCTCAATTTTCAAAGCTATTATGCAAGGGATTGTCAAACTAAATTCATGGGGAATTGGGCACTGCCAGGAGGGAATGTATCAATGCAGAAAAAAAGACAGGAAATATTTTTGAGGATGCCTTTAACCTGCAAGTCAAACAAAAACATTTAGCATAAAATTACATTTCCACACTGCTTCATTCAGTTTGTAAACCAAGGCCTTTATCCTAGATGTGGATCACATGATTTAGAAAGGGAACCCCCCCCCCCAAAACAAAAAAACAAAGACCTCTACCTTCTTCCTAGCAACCAATGATACTGGTTGGGCCAGACACCCATGTCCTAGTAACCAATTAAGTCATCTACGTGGGGTCCCTCCAAAGTTCCATATCAGATCGGAAGGGGGAATCTCTTCTGAACCATAGCAGGCCACATGCATTCAGCATAGGGAGGTGACCCTGGAAAAGCACCTTGCCCCTGTGTTGATGAGGCCAAGGGCCTCTTCCTCACATCCCTGACCCAATGGATATGGGGAACTAGCAGAATTTGGAAGCCCCCTTCAAAAGAGAGTGGCCCCCTGGTCATGACCATAGCCAATGTTCTCACCCTGGTTGCCTGCTGGCTTGTTTGCAATCTATCCCCAAGGATCTACAGAAGCATTTCTAGAATGAACACCAGTCTGTGCAGAGACCTTATGATTCCTGCTAGTAGGGAAACTGAAAATATTTCTTCACCAAGATGCGGTGACCAGTTCTTTTAAATGTAAAAACAGGCTTGGAAATGTTGTTTCTAAATAAGGTCACCATGAGCTACACTCCAATGTATGCAGTATAACTTATTTACGCTGGCTTCACATATACTGTGTATGCAGCATCACAGAACTGAGTCTTCTTCAGAGGAGCCGCATATACAGTATGTGCACCTGTGTTTGTGCTGGGAGCGAACTCCAGATTGCGGTCTCAGCACGCAGACTAAACTGTCACCGACAGCTCCACGTCTCATCCCAGAGATTGGTAGCTGGGAGATCTAATTCCCAATCACATACTTGCTGTGAAAAAAAAACCACCCCTGTGATCTCTTTCTCGTTCTGAATGGAGAAAAAGATATGTTAAGGAAAATTTATCAGAAAACTGGAGTAGACAAAATCTGGAGCAGCTCTGACAACAACCAATCATTTTCGATCTTTAATTTTCAAAATTTAGCTGAACAAGCTTGGTTGCCATGTACAACTGCTTCATATTCTGTCTACTTCAGTTACGATAAATTCCCCCCCAGATTTGTTTTCTCCTAGCAAGAGGAGAAAATTGTAAAAGAATAAATAAATAAAATAAAAAAAGGTTTGTGTTTAAAAATTTAATAAAGAAAAGATGGCTAGATCAAGGCTTGATCTAGATTCGTTTTCAGAATCAGTATGTTTAGGTGGGGAAAAAAAAAAAAAAACGTTAGTGTCGGTGTGTTTTAGGATAACCCCCCAAAATAAAGTATTATTTTCTGGCCCTACTACATGTACAAACAACAAATATACACATACTGTATATGGGGTTGATGCAAATTGAAAATGTTATTAGTGAGAGAATTTATTTTTCTTTTTTAGACTGGTGATCCGGTGTTCTACTTTTCTATCTATGGAGGAGACACCTTTGAATAACAGCTCTTTCTGGAGAGGGTAGTATCAGATAGACTGGTAGATTTAGATGGACTTGATGGACTTTACATAAGTGACTAACAAATTAAAGCCAAACTCTAAGTTAAGCAGGTACAGCAGCATTTTTTTTCCCTTTTGGGACAAAAGCTTTACCTAGGTGGATAAAAGCTGACCATTGCAAATGGTTTGCCTCAACACTCTGACACTTTTGCTGGACAGCATGGTCTGTTAAAGGAAGTTGAAAAACAACAGCAGAATCTGGTCCTGGTGATTTATTCACATTCAATTTTATAAATCTATTTTGAAAACTGGACGGTCAGCCACAAGGGTACGTTATGCGCTGTGTTACTAACAATACAGTCCTGTTTATGTTATCCCTCCTGTTCTTTTGTAAAAACGAGGAGTAGAATGTATTTAATCCAGTTGCCTTCTGCTTGGCATTTGAAACAAACTTCCCCGATTATCCTTTATGGGGCCAATATGCTCTGATCTCACCTTTTTGCTAATTTTTTCATTCTACTTCGCTTTGTGTCTCGCTTGGTACATTTTAGCTGCCCTGATCGTGCTCTTACATTTCTTATTGCATTCTTTGTTGTGTTGGAATGCCAATGGTGACCCCTCTGCCTTATTTATTCATTACATGCACCTATATTTCGCTGTCAGTTTACGCAGTGCCTTAAATATTAGGGATGCACCAAAATTTCTGCAGCCGAAACATTTCGGCCGAAAATGGAATTTTTGGCAAGTGGCCGAAAGAAAAAAAATGCAGATAATGAAGCCGAAAAAGGGGCGGGTTGCCCCACCCCGCCAGGTGCTGCATGTGTGTCATCCTGGCAGAGTCCTCCCCTTCCTTCTCGCAAGTGTCAGATCATGCAGCTCCCCAGTGCCTGCTAGCGCGATCTCACGCTGTGTCACGGAGCTGGATTAAATCGCTGGGCAGCTCTGTAACAATGTCCCGCCTCCTAGGCAGCCTCTTGTGATGGACGGCACAATGATCCAATGCCAGGAATCATTGTGCCATGTGTCAGAGGAGGCTGTCTAGGAAGGACATTGTTACAGAGCTGGCCGGTGATTTAATCCAGCTCCGTGACACAGCGTGAGATCGTGCTAGCAGGCACTGGTGAGCTGCAGTCACAGACATTCAGGGCTGATCCTGGGCACCACAGACGCTGGGAGGGAGGGGGGGAGCATCTGGTAAATGTAACAAGCGTGCTGAAATTAGATGCCGTCACTGGAAAACTCATCCCTATGCTCCTCTCCTCCCCCTTCCTTCTTCGATGGCCGCTCTGTCCTCTGCTATCTGTATGTGTGTCACTGTGTGCAGGTGACGGCTCTGGCCATAGCGGTGCTAGGTGGAGAAGATCTATTCTCTACATTGCTACGTGCACATCACCTCCAGAATGTCTGCAGTCTGCCCTTAGCAACTCCATACACATCCCCTCTGCTGCCCCTTCCTGCTGGTCTGTGAGAGGAAGGTGAGTGGAAAGATTAAAGCAGCCAAGCCGAAAGCCACACTGATATACTGCTCAGCATTCCAAGTGACTGAACACTTTCACTGACACCCTGTATTTTTTTTTCTCCCCTCTCTCTCTCCTCTCTCTCTCCCCCTCTCCCTTCCCTCTCTCTCACTTCTCTCTCTCTCCCTCTCCCACCTCTCTCTCTCACCCTTCCTCTCTCACTCTCCAACCTCTCTCTCACTCTCTCTCACCCTCCCTCTCCCTCCCTCTCTCACCCTCCCTCTCTCTCACACCCTCCCTCTCTCTCTCTCACACCCTTCCTCTCTCTCTCTCTCTCACTTCTCCCTCTCTCTCTCACCTCTTCCCTCTCTCTCCTTCCCACACTCTCTCTCTCTCC
>BLSH010303093.1:752722-785720 GCA_018402905.1 Glandirana rugosa | reverse complement strand
TGTGTGACAGATGGGTGGGCATGTATGTATGTGTGACACATGGGTGGGCATGTATGACTGTGTATGACTGTGTATGAGTGTGTATGGGTGATCAGGGGGTCCCTGCCTGTCACATAGCGGTGCTGTGGGCACTTCAGATCCTGCCCACAGCACCGCTGCATCTCCTCTCTCCCCCCTCTCCCCCCTCCCCTGTCACACTGCACCGATCGGTGCGGAGAGGGGGGAGACAAGCCGGCACTTCCGCCGGCTTGTTTACATGTGATGCTCCGTCATTTGACGGAGCGATCACATGGTAAACGGCCGCTCCAAGCGGCCATTTACCGGGATCCGTGATGCGCCGGGTCTCATAGACCTGGCGGTCACGGATGCTCCCAGGTGCGCGCCCCAGGGGGCGCGCGGGAGCGCGATTGTGGGAGGACGTTATATAACGTCCTCCCACAACAATGGGTGCCACTTGCCGACGTGTAACTACGTTACACGGTCGGCAAGTGGTTAATTAAAAGTCGAATATAATACAACTACATATAAAAAATATAAATATTTTTTAAAAACTGTAATTTTTGGTATCCGTTTTTGGCCTAGTGCATCCTTCATTTTCGGTATCAGTGTGATCTCAACTGAATTATATAATTTGGAGGGCAGGTTAGACATCATGGGTCCTGTCACCAAAAAATCATCACACAGGGAACTTGTGTAAGCCCCACCCCCCTAAATTTTTGAGGCCACCCTACCCCCACATACATACACGTGTGAATATAAACGCATGTGTTGGGGGCGCCTATGCAGGAAAACTTCCATTTCGATATACATATAGACATGTTCACCAGAGAGCAATAATTACAGCACCAGAGCTCCTGCTTAATGCTAAACTGAAGTATGGGCTTTTAAAGCATCACATACGGTATATATAGGTTACTGAAATCTGTCAACATTTCAGGGGCATGTGCAGTTTTAAGCCTTGACATGTTGGGTATCTATTTACTCGGCAAAACATTATCTTTTATATTTTACCAAAAATGTAGTACATTATTGCGTTTGTGTGTCCTAACATTAAAGTGGATGTAAAACTGAAAAAAAAAAGAAATAAATACTGACACTTCTACCTTGTACAGAATAGGATATCATGTCATCTATGCCCAGTCTTACCCCGTAGAGATAATCCAACTGAGTAATACTGTTATCTTTTTTTCAGTAAGAGAAAGACCGACTGAGGGAGAAAAAGGAGACGATCTGTGTTGAGTGACAGGTCACTTTCTTATCTTCTGCATGGAGCATTTTATCTTCTGCACGGAGCATTGAGAGCCTCACACTCCCCCCTCCCATCTTCTCCAGCTCTCAGTATAGAGGTGGGTGGGAAGTCTTGTGACATCCCAACTCCACCCACCGAGCTCCAGCAAACAGAGACACCCACTGATTCCAGTGTTTTACAGAGTTGCTACTGCTGAACGGGGTAACATTTGCAAGGTAGGGGTACATGCAGAAGTGTGTGAAGTTTTGCACACACAAGTGTTGCAGAAGTGTTGCATGTGTACAAGCAGTCCGCAGGTTACAAACATCCGACTTACAAACAACTCCTACTTACAAACAAAATCTACCTCTAGGAAGAGAAATTTACTCCTGTAAGTGTTACCAAGGGAAAAAGGTGTCTCCACTGAAGCTTTCTCACCAGTCTTTGTTTCCATGACAACCCAAAATTTTCAAAAGCCAATTGTCATAGGGACAGAAAGGTAGGTGAAATCTTCTGAACAGGGGCACAGGCCACAAAACAAATGTTACAGGGGTGGAAACCCTTCCCTATGCTATCCAAAAAGCTTAAACATTGTTTTTTTTGGCTGGAGCTACACTTAAAAATTGTACCTGTTTTGACTTGAATACAATTTCAACTTAAGAACAAACATACAGACCCGATCTTGTTTGTAACCTGGAGACTGCCTGTATATACATTCATACTGTGCCATTAGTTTATACTGGGTGTGGGGTTTACATCCACCTTAAGTTTAGTGTATTATGCGTTTTCAAGACCTTTGCGCTAATATTGTGTAGCATAAAAAATTGGAACTACCACCATTTTATTCTCTATGGTGTCTGCTTTCAGAAAATATATAATGTTTTGGGGGTTTTTAGCAATCTTCAGGGTTAAAACAATTTTTTAAACGTGTGCAAAAAATCCCACAAAAATGTCTGACGATTAAATTCGGTTTTTTTCTCCTTAATATGCATTTTTACACTAGAAGTTAGCCACCCAGGTTTAACCTTAGTTCTTTTATGTTTGTTGCCCACTGGAATGCACTGGATAATGGCTTTATCTCATATGTCCTTAAAGCACTCCCATTTTCCCTCTGTGTTCTTCGTTTCTAGAATTTGATCCTATTTAATGTTTGTAGTATGGAGTGCAGTTTATTTGACAAAGGATCTGTTACATGGTAGACAGGCAATTAGATGTTTGATGTATAGCACAGAGTAATTACTTTGGACTCTTCTCTCGTCAGCTGGTCGCCTGTCTAAGCTAGCCATACACGATGCGGCCGAAATTTGCTCAAGTGGTGGACCTGTTATCACCATCCCACCCAACATCCTTAGACTAAAAGCTTGAAAGAGCCGGGCGGAAAATTGTTGATCGAATCAATTTTGGATAGGAGTGGGGAAAGACTCTGGTCAGATTTTTACTGCTGCCCAGGTTCCTCTGTTAGAGAGTTACATAGTTAGTGAGGTTGGAAAAAGACAGAAGTCCATCAAGTCCAACATGTGTGTGTGCTTTTAACGAGAGGTTCTCCCTACAGTCTCTTTTACAAAGGTTTCACAGATAGGAAGTGAGGGAAAAACTGACACTCTGTGTTTCATCAGGGAGGAACTTTGCCAAACAGTGGGGAGATAAAGGGACCCTGTATTAAAAGGAAAAACTGGGGATGTATGTGGTGCCTGAACATACATTGCATTCCCACCACCTGGATTCCCCCCTGAAAATCCTGAATTTCTGAGGGCTTGATGTACCCCTCTCTGCTTAACATGCAATATCTTTCAGGCCAGGAAAATGGCTGCTCGGCTACTGAGTATAGCATTGTGGGGGGCGGAGGACAGCATGCACATGTGAC
Organism: Glandirana rugosa; assembly: GCA_018402905.1. Taxonomy (NCBI): domain Eukaryota; kingdom Metazoa; phylum Chordata; class Amphibia; order Anura; family Ranidae; genus Glandirana; species Glandirana rugosa. Next base: position 782,628 of record BLSH010303093.1, on the reverse strand, counting down.
CATACCTAGACATACTTTGGCCAGGGAATGTGAAAGATGGGTAAAAGGAACAGCAGGAACCCAATGAAGCCTGCTATGCACCTTTACTCCTGTTATCACTATGTTGATGATTTACTAAAACTGGAGCACTCAGAATCTGGTGCAACACGTACACCGCCCAACCCCTCCCCCCCATCGCTTGGTAAATCAAACACCACCACCCCGTCGCTCGCCCGTCGGCCCACCAGCCCTGCATTTACCCCATCTGGGTCATGGGCAGCTTCGGCTTCCCCCTGCGTCTCCTCCTCCTCAGGGGCCAATATGGCCGCTTCTGCTCTCAGCCAATCGGGTCCTAAGACCTGCTTCCTGATTGACTGTGAGGAGAAGCAGGAAGACAATAAGGAATATTAATTCGCTATTGTTACACAACTGGGTGGGCTCAGGGCGCAGTGCCCTGTGCCCACCCTTTTTTGAAGCCAATTAGAGCCTCAGGCTCTAATCATGTGCTTCAAAAAAAAAAAGAAACCCCATTGAAATCAATGCGTCCGGTGCCCCACATGTAGATTAGGGTCCGGGTGCACGGATTGGGGGGTGGTGACCCTGCTCCCCTAATGGAGCAACCGCCACTGACGGCATCCAATCAGCTTCTAGCTTCAGCTTGTTCAATTAAGCTTTGGAAGCTGATTGGTTACTATGCACAGCTGCACCAGATATAGCACTTTCCAGTTTTAGTAAATAACCCCCTATGTTACAAGCTGATATATTATGGCCTACTAATCTGTATATAAATTAGAGTCATATAAACATGACTCAGCAACCAAAAAAATTGTGAAAATCATTTAAATATTTTCAGATATATATTACTCCAATAACACAAAAGGAGTAGAATATACTCATTCGTGTCTGTTGACATGGAACCTTGCCATTGTATAGTTTTATAAAGTAAAACTAGGTCAAGATTCCGTTTCATCTCCAAAGAATATAGTAAGACACACAACTGCAGGCCCATTACACAGAACAAACATACACATAAAAAGCCACTAAAACTTTACCTTCTTTCTTTTACACATATCTGGAACTGTGTTCAAAACCCTGGAGCTGTGTCAAAGATCTGTTTGCATACAATAAACGATATCCATATGCTTATCATATGTAATCTAATCCCCCAATTCAACGTATAAATGCAGAATCCTAAGTGTTTTCAATGTTCTATAGAAGAGTCTGCCTCTTGGCTGTGGTCTTTGTGTCGGTGCCCTTTAACAAGTCTGCCTGTCATTCCTTTTATCACACTCTGCCACAGTCATCTCCCAGGAATCGCTTTCCAGACTCCAGCAAAGATCATTTTCTTCCCAAAAAAGTTATCTGTTCAGTCTCACGATTTGTTTATAATAAACCTTGTCTGCGTATTGTGCTCAGAGACATATTTGGACAGAAAATGAAAAGTACATTTTCCAGTGGAATACTCACTACAATAGAACCATGCTTTCAAGGAAAGGACTACACACCCACAGTCTAAAATGTAATCACATATTTTGCTGCCATCTTTTAACCACTTGCCCACTGGGCACTTTCACCCCTTTCTTGCCCAGGCCAATTTTCAGCTTTCAGCGCTATCACATTTTGAATGCAAATTGTGGGATCATGCTACACTGTAACCATATGACATTTTTATCATTTTGTTCCCACAAATAGAGCTTTCTTTTGGTGCAATTTAATCACCACTTGGGTTATTTTTTACAAAAAAAAGAAAAAAGACCGAAAATCTGAAGAAGAAAAAAAAAGTTTTTCTTAGTTTCTGTCAGTAAATTTTGTAAATAAGTCATTTTTCTCCTTCACTGATATGCGCTGATGAGGCTGCACTGATGGGCACTGATGAGGTGGTACTTATGGGCACTAAGGAGGCACAAATATGCCGCACTGATGGGTACTAAAATGTGGCACTGATAAGCACCGATAGGCGGCACTGGTGGGGACTGACAGGTGGCACTGATGGGCATTGATGGGCAGCACTTATGAACAGGCACTGAAAGGCAGTACTGATTGGTATCCCTAATGGTCACTGATTGGCGTCACTGATGGGTACTGCTGGTCTCCCCTGCGAGGAGATCCCGCTGATCGGCTCTCCTCGCCACACACTCTGTCAGTGTGAGGCGAGGAGAGCCAATAAACAGCACTTCCACATTTATATGTGACTGGCTGTGTCCAATCACATCACATTGATTAAAGAGCCTCGTTATCTGTTCTGTACCGAGACCAGGGTCGAGGATATGGCATGGCCGCGATTGCCACAATGCATGCCCCTGCAGGTGCGCGAGAGTGGCCTTTCTGGGGCACCATTATATGACACCGTCCCATAACAAGAGCCGCAATGCTCCTCCGTCATTTGAAGGTGGGAGAATGGCAAGTGGTTAAAGGAAAATCTGACATTTGTTGCTTAAATTGATGGCGCTATACAAGTACATGTAATAAACATATAAAATATATGACATTTCTGGGATTGCCAATTGAAAATCCATTGATAAAAAAAAAAACCAAAAAAAAACCAAACATCAGAGCATTGAATGCCTGCTCACAAGGTGAAACTGGCTAAATACTGACATTTACTCGAAATCACACCCTTTTCCCTATGCAGCTTCAAGAACTCTGTACCGTGTAGCAAGAATATGGAAGGCTGTAGTACAAAGCTGCATTCCTGTGTAGCTCTGCCAAGAAGAATCCAGCATGCCTTTGTTCTTTGCATGGTTGGTCATTGATGATGGACAGCAATTTTGGGTTACTATAAGAAGTAATAATAAGAAGTAACATGGAAGGGGGTGGGGATCTCCACTAAAGAGTGTTGTTGCAGTAAGAGGGAAGGTCAAAAATATCTACTGGTGCCCAGGTCTGTAGCTTTTGAAAAACAATCCATAGAATCAACAGAATGCTTTGTGGAAGTTAAACAGAAAGCCATGGGTACTAAATTATAGGAGAGGATGAGAGCCATCTTGAATGATGTCTGAACAACCATCCTCAAGGTATGGTCTTCTTGGATCGCTCATTATCATCAACTTCCTAGTTTTTCCCTAATTTCCACTCTAGCAGTTTGTTGGTGCTATGCAGATGTAGGTGATTACACACTATATATCTCACCAAATATGGTGAGATTTTGCTAAATCTTCTGGGATCACGCACTTTGGGAATGAGTTCCTAGAAGGCACTTGTGATGTAGCCTTTCCAGGGGGCACCAGTGAGGTCCTGGCTTTGTTGACAGTGCCTCTGGGAAATTTGGAAGTGGGATTACAAGAAAGATAAATACCACACTACATCTTTGAATAGACATAGGCTTTGAGGCCTCATGCACACTGCACACTTTCAACACTGCTCTGAGGGGCTTCTGGCATCTTTTTTTCTGCCTCTAAAGCTACTGCATGTTCGCCTATGTGTCCATGTACACATAGACATTTAGAGGAGTTTAGAGGCAGGGGTGTGCAACATCCAGGAGTAGCAGCGCCTTGACAGAAAAAAACCCTTGGCATATCTAATCGTGTGTTAACGAAAGGGGTATTTAGCAGTTGAGTGTTATTTAATTTCAATTGCCAGAATAAATTATTATTTTTGCCAATTAAATGACTTCAAGGCCAAACGCCTGATGTGCCTAAACATGCCTAAATGCACTACACACGTTTCAAGCTTTTAGTGTTTTTTATGCCAAAACACTGCTGCCAGGAGGAAAGGCGTCTAAGAGAGATGGTTGTCTAAGGGGAAAGGTCCGCTTTAAGGCCCGATTCACACCTATGCATTTTTAGTGCTTTTTGAAGATTTGCACTACAGAACGTGTGCCATAGGAAACCATTTTAAATGGACTATAGTGAAAATCTGCAAAGTGCAAAAAGCACTAAAAAATGCATAGGTGTGAATCAGGCCTAAGGGAAATATTAGAAGGCTAATTTAAAAAATAATAAATTACAGTCTTATCATGAAATGACTGCAAGTGCATGATTTTCCTGGACAATCATGAATATTCCTCAAAGTCAAGACTAAGGTTAAAAGGTGCATGCTCAGGGCATAAACATGCATTCTTGACTTGGAAAAATCCTGCATGTCAAAATCATTCCACAGGACAATTGCGTGGTGGTGGCCCATCATCTGACGGCTTTATCCACTGGTTTTGAAAATCATCCTCGGTTTTTCTTAGGCCTCATACACACGGACGTTTTTTGACGCCGGCGTTTTCTGGCGTTTTTTGCAGCTCTCCATGTTAGTCAATGGCCCCATAAAAATGTCGGCGTTTTTGAGCTGTAGGTGGTGTCGGCGTTAGTGAGCAGAAAGTAGAACCCATGGCCATCGCGTTCTGAGGCTGTAACGTTTTGACGTTTTTTGACGCCGACGCCACAAAACGCCAACAAACGCCAACGAACGCCAACAAACGCCACCTAATATTGTACCGGCGTTTTCCGGCGTTTTTTGACGCCGACGTTTTTAGGTTGAAAAATAGCAGAGGGATGATTTTTTTTAAAAAACGCCTATTGACGCCGACGCTCACTAACGCTCAAAAACGCCAATGCATAACGCCGAAAAACGTCGACTTTTTTTCCTTGACGTCGGACCCGACGTTTTGTTTATTTTTTTAGATACGCCCGTGTGTATGAGGCCTTATTGTAGTGTTCTCCTGAGGAGCTACTGTGAAATGGGTGGGAGCTTCAGAACAAGAAATCTTTTCACCTGGTTTCTCTACTCCGTCTCTCTCCAGTTTTATCTCCACAGACATTTCTGTACTGGTTTTACTTATTCCCAAGATTTACTGTGTTATGTTTTCAGTTAGTTGTACACATTGTACTAGATTACAGATGACAAGATCAGAACTTTCTGGCCTGGAGGGGCAAGCGAACATCTCAAAAATGTTTCCAAAGCCAGCAAGAAAAATAACCGGCCAGATAAATACACTTACCAGCAAGTCAACAAGCTAATTTATTGCTGTGTGTATACAGTCTGTCTTGAAGACATTACCCAAGCCTCAAGTAAATAGGAGAGCATCTGTGTCAGACAGCAGGTGGAGGCCAGGCAGAGGACTGTACAGCTGTTTGGCATGTCAGTGTTTCCAATGTTGGATGACGTGCAGTCCCAAGCACATGGAGAACCAAACACATTAACACAGCTTGCAGAATTGTGGAGGGACAATTAACAGATACAATACTAAAATACAGAAATTCCTCATATATAAAGAAGCAGATTTGGAGTCATCAGGTAGAAAATGCAAACCAAAAGCTACATAAACTCCAAAGACAAGCTGGTAGGTTAATTGGCTCCTGTCTAAATTGGCCTTAGTATGTGTATAAATGTGAGTTAGGGACCTTAGATTGTAAGCTCTTGAGGTCAGGGATGGATGTGAATGTATAATATATAATATGTAAAGTGCTGCATAAATTGGCAGTGCTATAGAAGTACCCGTAAAAAAAAAAAAAACATAAATTTACTTAAAAGTGAACCTTCAACTCCCCCACATTATGCCTCTCCACTCCTACCCCCTCCTCACTAATAAGATTTTTTTTTTATATCCTTTTTCGGGAAACCTTCCCAACACTTCCTGGATCCTTACCTAGACTAAAATAACATATTCATTGTACACAGGATCCTGAGATAACCATAACACACATGCCAAAAGAGTAACAGCAACAAGGTTGGAAGTAGCCGCACTCAAACGATCCAATTTCCAAAAACGATTTTATTGCATCAAAGGGTGATATAGACAGCGAACAGAAGGTCCATCTGACGCGTTTCGCACCCTACAGTAGGTGCTTACTCATAGCTACACATGCCAAAAGACCTTGAGATACTCTATGGTGTATGTGTTATCAGGGGGCCGAGCTGCAAGTGCCAAGATAAGTCAGCCAGCTCCATGATGACATCAGAGAAGATGGTGGAGCGGGATCAAGTGTGCAACAGTGGATCCCTACAGAACACCGCTGGGCATTTAAAGTGCATAACCCAGCAACAAAAGGTAATCTCTCTCTCTCTCTTCCCTCACCCCTCTTTTTGTTTTCTTCCTCCATCCCTCTCTATTCCCCCATCTAATCTTTTTTCTTTCTCCATCTCTCTCTCTCTCTCTCTCTTCCCCACCTCTCTTTTTGTTTTCTTCCTCCATTTCTCTCTATTCCCCCATCTAATCTTTTTTCTTCCTCCATCTCTCTCTCTCTCTTCCCCCACCTCTCTTTTTTTTCTTCCTCCATCTCTCTCTCTATATACATATATAAAAAATGATGCAGTACATCTATAAAAGTCCAAAAGGGGATTCCAACCATCAATGTGAAAAATGTGAAAATGATCTTCCCAAAATCAAACATCTATTGTACCAGAAAGCAAATATTGACCTCATTATACTTTGGAGGTCAAAAAATGGAGATGAGCGTTTCATTTGCAGCAGAGTGACAAAGGCTCGCTTGGTCAGATTTTCATTGGGGTTTGTTTGGAAGAATTTCCGTTACTTCCTATTCTGGTCAAAACATGGGGAGTTTGAGGAAATCTCACCAATAGGGCCAGAGTTTCGCTTTAATAGAGGTTTTTTGACTGGTTGTTTTGGGTTACTTTGTTTAGCATATCCTGACTTTTTTTATGCTGCTTTACTGTTTAATGTTCATATATGTTATATCAGCCTGGTTACTGGTATAAATAGAATTTGCACTTTCAATGTGTTTTGTTCTATCCATAGGTTTACCTCTGTGTTTTGTGATTGTTAAAGATGATCATCATGCAAGGAGCTAAATACACTAAAGAAATATTTATAATAATATGCTTTTATCTGCTAAAGGATTTGTGTTTCTGTCCATGCAATTCTTCGATGGCTCTGCCACACCACACAGACTCCATGGGGGGTTTGGTTGGGGGGAGGGTTGGGTTTGGGTTGGTGCAAAAGTCACACTTACAGGTCTCTTTCCCATCCCCTCACCGTGACTACACAGTCACAAGAAAAGCAGCACCCTGTTTCTGAGATCACTCAGACTTCATTAACAGATGCATTTGTTCTTATCTTATGTGACTTACCCCTACTGTAGTCTAAGCTCTGCTATACAGGACTACAAGAGACTAATACCAATTCAAATTTCGGTACTTACAATGCTTTTACTAAAAAACAAAAAAAAAACATGTTTAGGGAGGCTTACTCTTTAGAAGCCCATAGACACTAGATGACAGTCATCTGATCAAGACTTTGTTTTGACTCAATTGTATGAGGATTCAATATCTATGTGGTAGTTTGCATTAAACCCTGAAGATTTCCTGAGGAAAAAACCCAGAAAACAGGTTGCTGAGAAACCGTATGGGATTGCTACTGCTCTCACAAGCACCAGGCCAGTCCATGGGTTGGTCTTCAGCTTACACTAGTGCCCTAAACAGAACAACCTTTACGACTAGAGCACTTTTGTTTAGGAAAAAGTAGTGCAAGCAGACATCGTAATATGGTCAGATTATGCGTGAACTTTAAAACCGAACTTCGGGCTACATTTTCTTTTTTTCTTAAATGTCCCCAGGTGTACCTCTTCACCACAAGATATACTGTCGCCTGGGATGAACGATGCCCAGCATCACTCAGTCCAAAAGCTTGGGAACTCTTTAGTAAATTCAGAGCATTATAGCCCTTCCCCATGAGACAGCATCACCAAGGTGCCCTTCATTTGCACTGTACTGATGCAGAAACCAGCACAGACATCATCATGTTAGCACTACTTCCTGCATAAGTAAGAACCACCCAGCCAACCTGGAGAAAAGTCGCAGTAGCAAGTGACTACCCTGAACAGTCAAGAGGTTAAAGGCATGGCAAACATTCCTACCTGCACCTTGTGTTTTTCACCTGTGTAAGATGTGCAATGATCATGCAATTTTGTGGTGTCATTTGTTGCCATGTACATATAGCGTATTGTTATATTCCTGTGTCAGAAATGTCTTTTTGTGTTGCATGACCTCTGTCCGTAGTGTGCAAACTGACACTTCCTGTAAAGAAACTACATATTACACAGTCCCTGGGTTTTTCAGTCTATTGCTCTACAGGTGACAGGTGCACAGTCATTAGATACAGTGGGGAAAATAATTATTTGACCCCCTGCAGATTTTGTAAGTTTTCCCACTTACAAAGAAATGAAGGGTCTATAATTTTTATCATAGCTGTATAAGCTTCTTTGGCTGTACTTCTCCTATGGATTACAGGAGTACAACCCGTTTTGCACTCCTGTGACCCGTTTTCAGCAGAGAGCGGACTGAAGTCCGCTCTCTGCTGACGTAACGGATGTCTGTCCAGGCAATGTCTCATCATGACCTTGGAGTCTGGATCCGCCAGGTGCCTGGACAGACAGCCGTCTCAGCCTCTCGGTGAGCTGATGAGAGCCTGAGACGACCCACTTCGCCCCTCCACAACCAATGAGCACAGAGAGAGATGAGTAGAGAGCTGTGACTGACAGTCTACAGCTCTCTGCTCACAGTGCTCTGAAAACCGAGTCATCGGCGATGTTCGATCGCTCGGTTTTCAGTACAGAGGCGCCGGGGGACAGATTCAGCATTGGACCCATGCTGCATCCACCTAGGTAAGTATAAATGGGGAAAAAAACAGAAACTCATACATCTCTTTTAAGTGGTAGAGACAGAATATCAACCAAAAATCCAAAACAAAAATCACATGATACAAATGTTATAAATTGAGTTGCAGTTCAGCGAGTAAAATAAGTATTTGATCCCCTACCAACCAACAATAATTCTGGCTCCCACAGACTGGCTACAGTATGTGCTCTCTCCAGGATCTGCAGAGCGGAAAAACATTTACAGAACATTGGACAAATGAGCAGTGGGATATCATTGCTGTGAACGGTGCTGGCTGGATGATCCATCCCCATAAGGGCTCTTACTGCAAGGCTTTACTGTGTCCAAAGGAGATTTGAAGCAGCTGGATAATTATCACTTGAAGCGGTGCTTCGTTATCTGGATGATCCATGTGAAAAGACCCAACACACAAGGTGTATACTGACCCTGGCAGGTCTTTACTAGAGGTGAGCGGCCATTTCACTCAGAGAAGAATGGTGAAGATGTTACATTGAAATCCCCAATATTTTGTGGGCTAATTCTTTTAATATTTTGTTGCATGTTTTGGTCTATTGTTTGATCATTATAATCAAGTAGAAACACATATACCACAGCAAAGTGTTTTTTTTTCAGAGCACAGATGCACTTTATATATATATATGTTTGCACAATATACACAATATTTTAATTTATACATTTGTAAGATTGCACATTTTTTAAATAATTTTATTCAAGAATAAGCGCACTATTGTTTTGCACTTTAAATGTCCACAGAATCTCTTTCTTCCATTAATACCTCTCCCTCATGGGCAAGACCAAAGAGCTGTCAAAGGGCATCAGGTACAAGAGTGTAGACCTGCACAAGGCTGGAATGGGCTACAAGACCATCAGTAAGAAGCTTGGTGAGAAGGAGACAACTGTTGGAGCGATTATTCCCAAATGGAAGAAATACAAAATAACCATCAACAGCCTTTGGTCTAGAGCTCCATGCAAGGTTTCGCCTGATGGGGTAAGGATGATCATGAGAAAAGTGAGGAATCGGCCCATAACTCCATAGGAGGAATGATCTCAAGGCAGTTGGGCACACAGTCACCAAACAAACCATTGGTAACACAATACGCCACCATGGATTGAAATCCTGCAGCGCCCACAAGGTCCCCCTCCTCAAGAAGGCCCATGTATAGGCCCATCTGAACTTTGCCAATGAACATCTAAATGATTCAGGGAAGGATTGGGAGAAAGTGCTCTGGTCAGATGAGACCAAAATGTAGCTCTTTGGCATTAACTCGACTTGCCACCAGTCAAGCATATAGGTGGAAACATTATACTTTGGAGCTGTTTCTCTGCTAAAGTTACAGGCCAACTTTGCTGCATTGAGGCGCCAATGGATGGGGCCATGTATGGCAAAATCTTGGATGAGAACTTTTTTCCCTCAGCCAGAACACTAAAGATGATTAGTGGATGGGTCTTTCAGCATGATTATGACCCAGAATATACCACTAAGGCAACAAAGGAGTGGCTCAAGAAGAAGCACATTGAGGCCATGGAGTAGTCTAGTCTCCAGACCTTAATCCTATAAAAAATGTATGAAGGGAACTGAAACTTCAAGTTGTCAAGCTACAGCTAAGAAACCTTAAGGATTTAGAGAAGATCTGTAAAGTAGAGTGGACCAAATCCTTCCTGAGATGTGTGCAAACCTGATAGCCAACTGAAAGAAATGTCTTACCTCTGTGCCTGCCAACAAGGGCTTCTCCAGTACTAAGTCATGTTTTGCTTGGGGAACAAATACTAATTTTACTCACTGAACTGCAACTCAATTTATAACATTAATATCATGCTTTTTTTCTGGATTTTTTGGTTGATATTCTGTCTCTACCATTTAAAATTCACCTATGATAAAAAATATAGACCCTTAATTCTTTGTAAATAAGCAAACTTACAAAATCTGCAGGGGATCAAATAATTATTTTCCCCACTGTACACACAAAGAGCTCACTTTCTTTTTTGAGATGATGTGTTTCATCACATTAGCACTCCCACATTTGTGTTAAAACACAGAAAGAGTGACAAGGTAGGCATTGGATACTGTGTATCCCAAAGCAGGAAGTTTCCTTGTCCCTTTGGTGTGTAAGGACAAGCTAGCTGAAGCAATATATGGTCATAAGGGCATCAGTTAGCCATGACACTACAAACTGCAGTCACAACATTATAAGAGAAGGCAAAAAAACACCACTGGGATTAAAATTACACTAATATCTAGTTAAAAAAAACACAAACATTGAAAAGTGTATAATGCCCTTAAGGTTAAATATTTAAATAGGAAATATAGCCAGGGGGTGCCACAAAGGGGTAGGGGGTGGGGATCGATTTGGAGGGGGGGGGGATTTCTCAGGGTCCAAAGTTAAACTTCAGGGAGCTTTTAACGCTCATACCCATTGTACACTAGGTCTTATCCTACACATTGATGTGATGGGTCTCCTTCATTACTCCTTATTATACATTCTTATAGACCATCAGTATATTATTTAGGAGTTACTCTTTCAAATTACAGAACATTTCTTGCTACTGAATAAAAAAGTCAAATGATGAAAAAATTGCAGTTTACAGTAAATATTTTTTTTTTTTTTTTTAAATAATTGCTTACCTTTAGGCACCTTCTGAATATGCTTTCCTCCTTTTTCTATTTTAAAATCCAGGTATAGGGTGGGCGTTCGTGTGTAAACTTTTGACTGGAAAAAAAAAATGAACATAAAATTACCCATTTAAGCCATTGAGAACCTTCAATATGTATATAGGTATATGTGCTACAAATATTTCATGGCAAAATCTGAAATCCTCCCTTTGAATAGTTCAAGTGTCTTCACAATAAGCAGCATCCCTCCATTTATAAAGTGGATGGTTTCAGATATTTTATTACCCAGGAATCAACATCCCAAAAAGGAATTTCATGAAAGGACAAACTAGACACTGGGCCTGATTTAGCAAAAGTATTGAAAAAGAACAGAATTAATCACTATGGTAGACTTGCACTGCCAGCTCAAATGTACATGCAAATGAATGTAAGTAAAGCAATCAAGATCCTCAATCATGCAAAAAAAGCAAAAGCTCAAGTGAGGCTGGAAATGTATCTTCAAATTTAAAGCCTAAAGAATGTTTCAGTCTGAATAATAAAAATAAAACCACGATGCAGCAAAACAGTAACTAGTTAATGACTCACCATTGGTTTCTTTGGCAAAGCATTTCCCACATCATAAAAAAAAATTCTCTTGAATCTTTATCTTAAAAGGCAATACCTCTAGTGATAAAGGATATGAACAACTGTGTAGATGCTCCCAAACTACTGTATATATATATATATATATATACACACATTCGAGCCAAATGTCATTGTTACCTGCATACATCACTAGAAGGACAGACAGCTATGGGCTTTTGGGCCCATGGCAGTTGCATGGTTGCTACTGCTATAGATAAACCCATGAACTGAAGGAGCCTGAAAAACATGCAGGACACAGAAATAATGGGCCATAAGATGCATGAGGAAGCTCATCTCTCTAAATCAGCTCTCTATAGTGACATAACATGAGCATTTTTACCATCAGAAGCCCCAGAACTCACAAATGATGTTAATGGAAAAGTACATGGGGCAAAGTCGTCATCATATCCTGATCTCCTTTATGCTGAAGCTTTTAATAACAGAAGATCTTGCTGGGACAGCAATGTCATCAAAGGCCCGAAGCAAACATGGAGACACTTTGAAAATTCCAACTGGAAAAGCTAATATACGCCACAGCAGTCTATCCAGGGTCTTGGATGTAGGATCCCCCCTACAAAGTCACAACTGCACCAGAATACCTTTTTAGATTTGTCATAGCCTGTCAGTGGTAAATGCAGAATAATGGCTATAAATGATAAAAGTATTTTTTTTTACAGCCAATGTTCTAGAAGCTATGCTGCAATTTATCGCCTTTCCATGCTGAAGAAACTCACTACAAATAAACATTCATTGACCGTTTCAATGTGATTAAGTGGACGCTAAAGTAGAAGAGACAACTGGCATCAGCCTATACATGTTATCAATTTACATACTTGCTGTCTGGATTCCTTTTGGTCTAACAAAAAGTGAAAGTCATATGGGGAGGGGGAGATGGAAGGAAGCCGCGCTATAAAAGAAAGAACGCTTTCTTGTGAAATTCATGTTTTCCTCTGTGTTAGGTTATCCTTTGACATAAAGCAAATGTTCTAGCAAATCATGTTTTTGGAAACACATGGACATTTTATGCATTTTTAGCTCCTTGTGGGAGAGCAAGACTAGGTTATGGCACAATAGGTTGTCTCAATATTTCCATAACAAAATGCATTAAGAAGGCAACCAGCCCAATGTTAGATGGCAGAAGACTGAATTACCAACTGGCCTATTAAATCTCCCAGGGGTCCAGCAGTGACCTTCCTTGTAGCTCCCAATTCTGCCTCCAAGCTAACTGCCATTTCTGCCTTTTTTCAGCTGCCATTTTCTTAATGTAAAATTAAAAAAAAAAATCCAACAGCCAGAGTGAGACTTCTTGTAATGCCTGCAACAAGTGGGTGGGGTTGAAAATGGCAGTGCAGTTGAAAAGTACAATGCCAGTTATCGTATCTAAGAGACAAATGATCCAGATGACAACTATACATGCTTGCTCCAACTAAAAGTGCGAAAATGTGTCATAGCTGACCTTCTGAAAAATGCAAGTTGCCTGAACAAGGATTCAACCAGTAAAGTTAGAACTTCTGAGTTACTTGTTCTGAGTAAGAGACTGAAGCTATTGGACTAGAATTACAACCAACCAGCCAGCATTTTCAAAAAGAAAGGTCAGCTATGGCAGCCTACAAGCCAGTTGGTGGATCAAGCCTGCATTTTAGTTACACAAAGCCACAGGTTTTCATTGTGCACCATTACAACCGTCTAGCCGCTGGCATTGTAACAACCAATGACGTCATCGGTTGATCAGGAGGACATCGGGTGCCTATATAGCATCCTTGTTCGCCCCTCCCCTTCACCTCTCTGTTAGCACTGAGGTCATATTAGCTGAGCGAGGGAGAGAAACCCAGGAAAAAGAGAAACATTGGAGTACTAGTCAGTACCAGTCTGCAAAGGCGTATTTACTTTGGAAGAATGAATCACCTTCAACATTGGGTGTTCTGTGCAAGTGGAGGTTGCTGCATTATGTAGAACTATTAGTTTAGTTTTATACATTTTAGAATAGAGTGCCTCAGAATTTTAAAGGGTGCCTTGACTATTGAGAAATGCTGTCCTAGATCAGTGTTTCTCAACCCTTTCTCAGGTGAGGCACCTTTTAAAATTATGGACAGTCTCGAGGCACCCCATTCTAAAATGTAAAAACTATTCTAATAGCTTTACAGAATGGAACAACATCCACAAGTAGGACACCCAACGTTAGAGGTGATTTATTCTTCCAAAGCAAATACACTTTTGCACACTGGTACTGACTAATATTCCAATGTTTCTCTTCTCCCTCAAGTTCTCTCCATTAGTCAGCTGATGTCACCCCAGTGTTGAGGGAGGGGGGCACAGGAGGGTCAAACAAGGATGCTGTGGAGGCAACAGACATCCTCATTATTAACTGATGGCGTCATTGGTGCTTAGGATGCCAGTATCTAGAAAGTCGCAAAGGAGCATAATGAAAACATGTGGCTTTGTGTAACTGAAAAGCAGGCTATACCCACCTGCTGGCTTGCAAACAATTTTTGATACATTTTTAGGCATTTTGCCAAGGTACTCCCGAAGAAACCTCAAGGCACCCTGGTTGAAAAAGGCTGTCCTAGATAACAGCTTTTCTAACAGTTTGGAGGGACCAAAGGACATGTGCTTAGGACATCTACTGTTAGTTTAATGTAACTGCAGTAGCACTAAGGTATGAAAACAATGTTAGGCACAGCAGGCCATATTTATTTACCAATACTCAAGCATAAAATGGATGTGGACAGTTACAGCTTTTTAAGATGACAATTTGACATCTATAGAAAAACTTCTAGTCCCTCCACTATTAACACATAGACAGTGTAGGTAAGCAAAGATGGACAGTTGTCCAATAAGATGTGTGTCAACAGAGACTGTGATCCCTGGACACATGGGGGTTGGTTTACTAAAAGAGTTGAGAATCTTTACTGAATAAATTGCAGTTATGCTTACAATAACTACCCACGAAAAAAATATACAGGAATCTGCTTCACACATGATTGGATATTCAAAATCAATCTTTACTTAAAATATATTAAAGTTAAAGGTGTTGTAAATGCAGAAGGTTTTTTCTGTATCTTAATGCATTCTATGCATTAAGATAAAAAGCCTTCTGTGTGAAGCAGCCTCCTCGGCCCCCCTAACACTTACCTGAGGTCCCTCTCTGTCCACGAGTGTCTCAGGCATCTTAGATTCTCCCTCCCGGATTGGCTGAGACACAGTTGCGGCGTGATTGGCAGAGACAGCAGTGGCGCCATTGGCTGTCGTTGCTGTCAAAGTCAACTAGCCAATCAGGAGAGGGGGCGGGGCCAGGGCTCCGTGTCTAAATAGACAGAGAGAGCTCTGTTCGGGTGCCCCATAGCAAACTGCTTGCTCCATCCTCAACAACAGTCTGTCCACCGTAAAAGCTTCCTTTGTCCGATACCAGCACAATTCCAAGGTCCCTTAACCCACCCAGTCACTTGTCGAGGCATAATGTAGGGTGGAAAACATAACACTGTTTATTCAAACACAGGTACAAAGGAGATATACACTTGGGGACAACCCCCCCCCCCCCCTTGCATAATAGCACAGGGTGGGGTAAACTTTACCTCCTCCAGTAACATGACACACAGCTATTCGAACATTTCAACAGTAGACCGTCTTTGGGAGGGGCTGCTGGAGAAATCACCCCACCTCCCCTCTCTGGCATCTAATAGGTGACAGGGGTTTCATTAACATGTAAGCCAATCCACATAAGCATATAAATCCCATAATACTTTGCTCCCAAGACAGAAACAATAGAACAATGGAATACAGGCACTTAAACACACAACAACCCCCACCCCACCTCAAACGATGTAGCAGTCTAAATAGTGAAATTATTTATCTTCATATATTTCTTGAGGGATATTGTTCAGAAATATTAATGTCCGAAGTGAAAGAGCCCCTTCATTCTTTCAACACTAACCACACATATAGAACCCAGGATAAAATGGGTAAAAGGAAATGCTGAGTCCGGTGTGGTTGTACTGTGAGTCTGAGTAGTGCAGATCAGACTAGGGTTCTCGGTCACCCCGTGCCCCTAATAGTCTCAGGGTGACTTACACATAGGAGGGGCCGGGGAAGCTGGACAAGGAGTTTACATAGCTCTCTAAGGTATGCTGGGTTCCGCAAGCCCTGTGACCAGTGACTCCTGTCACAGCACTCAACAGGAGGGAGGGGCCAGGAACACCAAAGAGGGACCAGAGAAAAGGAGGATCCGGGCTGCTCTGTGCAAAACCACTGCAACTGAGCAGGCAAGTATAACATGTTTGTTATTTTTAAAGGGAAAAACAATTAGACTTTACAACCACTTTAGAGTGGTTGTAAAGTCAGAAGGTTTTTTTAATATGTTAATGCATTCTATGCATTAAGATAAAAAGCCTTCTGTGTGCAGCAGCCCCCCTAATACTTACCCGAGGTCTCTCTAGCTCCAGCGATGGTGTAGGAATGTCTTGGCTGTTGGCGACTGACTCCCCTCCCCAATGAGAATAGAAAGGGGGAGGGGCTGGGCCACAGCTCTGTGTCTGAATGGACACAGGGAGCTGCTTGCTGTGGGGGCACCCAAAAGGAGGGAGGTGCCAGGCGTGACGAAGAGGGACCTGAGAAGAGAGGGATTAGGGCTGCTCTGTGCAAATCCACTGCAACAGAGCAGGTAAGTATAACATGTTTGTTATTTTTAACTTTACAATCACTTTAAGTCAGGCACACACGGATCGAAATTCATCTGGTTCAACAGTGACTGGACGAGTTTATATCCATGTTTGGCCACTGTGGTTAAACAGAAGTAGATTTACCATTTGACTTCTGTTAACCACCCTATATGTATTTTCTCGTTCTAATAGTGTGGCAGGCAATTAACTGCAGAGTTGATCTATGTATTCTGATGGCGGGAGAGCCTTCCCGCTGTCAGAATACAATGACACAGCGGGGAAGGTTGCCGCATCTACATCAAATGTGTGGATGGGGGAATTGGGTCAGTTTTTTGGTTTAACCTACTGGTTAAATAATAAAAACTGACCCATGTATGGCCAGCTTTAGTCAAGTTCATCTCAAGTTATGACCAAACACTTTCTATTGTGAAACACAATGTTCTGCTAATGTGTGAGGATTCCGATACCGCCATAATTTTGGTTAAAGACATGCCAGGTTTTATCCTGATCTACACCCTCCATACACTGTGCATCCAGAATTTTTGTGGTCATATTGGGGCATGTGCTCTTAGGCTATAATGCTGGTTATATTTTTAAAGTAAATCTGACTTATCTTTATAGAGAACTAGCACACTTACCAACTAGCCTGCAAACAAACCAAACTGACCCAGTCTAACAATTCACTATTCATTTATTATCCACTGCTATATATGCTCCAACTTGGAGACTCTCAAAACTATAGAGTTAGGAGAGCAACCCTTTGTTATTATTGTAACTTGTTAGGGTCAATTTGGTTTGTTTGCAGGCTAGCTAGTAAGTGAGCTGGGACATTTTTGTGTGTGATGTATGTTGCCCTTCCATGTGTACCTTACTGCAAAGGCTAGATATAAATTGGGATGGTTGCCATCTTTTTGAATAGCTTATAGAGAATTAGTCATGACTAATAGTTTTGCCTTTAGTTCTTACTTAAAGAATATACAATTAGCAGACTTTATTATGCAAGATTTGTTTTTGCCCCATTATTCAGTTTTACAATCTAGACTGACAGCACCAGTTTTTTTGTTTCAAAGTATTAGTGTAGTACTCACCACACATGGGGACCCTTGGCACGTGTGGTGAGCTTATATATTTTGGTGAGTAAACAGATACGATTTTGAGTGTTTTTTGTATTTTTTGGAAGCAAGTGAAAAGTATTTTAAATAAATTAATTTTTTGGTGGGCACTAATGAGGCGGCACTGATAGGTGGCACTGATTGCCACTGAGAGGCGGCACTGATGGGCACTGATACGTGGCACTGATAGGCGACAATGAAGGGCACTGATAGTAGGTACTGATGATGAGGCACTGATGGGCACTGATAGGTGGCACTAGTGGGCACTGCTAGATGGCACTGGCGGGCACTAATAGGTGGGACTGGCGGGCACTGCTTAGCAGTGCTGATATGCAATGGTAGGTGGCACTGGTGGGCACTGCTTAGCAGCAGAGGGTCTGGAGTGTGCTAGACCGATGTCCCGTTTGCTCCAGACGGTAATCAGCTTTTTTTTGTTCTCCTCATGCTAGAGGGAAAAAAAAGCTGATTACTGGGTCCGTTTACATCATGTGATCAGCTGTCATTGGCTGACTGCCAATCATGTGGTAAGGAGCATGGACGTGCTGATCACAGAGCAAGACGCACGTGCAGGCATCACATTACACGGGAGGACGTACATGGATGCCCTCCTGCCAATTTAGGTCCACGCTGTAGCCGCCGTTCGGCTATAGCGCAGGCGACAAGAGGTTAAAGAGCTAAATTTATTTTGTTCTACTATAATCTGATGTAGCAGATACAGTCACTATTTTATGCTCTTGATTTAAAACTGTACACAAAACTCTTATCCGGTCATGCATGTAATTATTCATGACCTTGTCTGCTGAGGAAATCATGTTCTGTGACAAGAACAAAAAATGCTAATTCTCATTTTCTAAGACCTAATAGGGTTTTAAATGATGAAACAAGGTCTAACAGGATCCTTTCCTATTGCACCCACCCACCCAGCAGCACATACCTTCCCTCTCTCCTGCACTGCTCTGTTCAGACCAGGGAAAGTACTGCCAGGAGCAAGGAAACAAATCTGGTGTAAGCTCCAAACTGGCTGGTCAGAGACTACACACGGCTAGGGGCTCCTTTTCCACTCCTATGCGACAGTGCCTGGAATATCATGAGTCAGCACTATTAGATAGTGAGGGAGTTATCTGCTTACTCATATCAAATAGTGCTGGGCATTTCACTTTCCTCTCAGCGACGACATTGCTGCTTCTCTATTGTAAAATCAGAGGTGGATATTGGTTCAAGAGCATGCTATATTGCTTAACTGCCATGTAGTCTGCAGGGAGGTATATGACCTTGTCCTTCTGTCTGGCGGGTCTTTGGCTATGTCTCCAGGTGTTCTGTGTGGCTTTCTATCCGGACGACAGGCGGGGATTGTGCCGGCTCGCTCCTGTGTTCCTGGGCGGGTCGGTTGCCTTCCGACGCATGATGTTGGGGGCGTGGCCTGCAGCACTCACTGTGGCATTTAGGTTGGAGGGTCCAACATGACGAGCCTTTCTCTTCCCATTCTGCTTTGGTCACATTTGTGGCAGGAATCATTTCCTGGCTACTAGTTTTACATTCACTTCACTGGCCAGTTATGGCGCCAATACTTTCACATTGCTGGTGAGCATTCGTTTTTGTATTATTGCTGGTTTCTCTAGCCACCTTTCACACTGTGTTTTTCTCTCACATTGTTTACACACATATACCCATGCAACCAGTTTCTTCTGTTTTCACATTCACACTCTCCCATTCCACTCACCATTTCACTTCATTTTTCTTGTTCCTCACTTCCCCCCTTTTTTTTTTCTTCTTCTCCTTCTGTTTCCTGTCTTTCTTTACCTTCAATCCAGCTGCTCATGTACTTGCCTTCATGGATTCAGTGATGCAACCCACATATTTTACATACATTTACTCTTTTACTTTTTACTTATGCATGTAGGATCACTGGATACAGTTGCATTCATTTTTATGATTTACTATTTTTACTAGTTACATGTCACCTCGGAACCATGGAGTTGACACAGGTATACCTTATCCCTATTTTTTCTTCCTAGTCATGCTGGTCCTCTGCCGGGTCCTCGGGTGGTTGTCGCTGACCTCGCCCCCTCAGCTCCCGTGCTGGATGCCTCCCGCTGTGGCCCTATGGGGTTCCAACCTTTGGAGTATACTGACCCATGTAAGTATGGGGTTCCCGCCAGGCCCCCTGCTTCTGTACGATTACTACGAACCATTTTGTGCCATATATTTATTTCAATCTATTTTGTAGATATCCTGCATCCACTCCTGAGGAAGCGAGTGGAGCTCGCGAAACGCATTGAGTAAAGATGCAATGTATACTCATATACTCATTTTGTATTTAAATTATATGCATATGTCTCTGGTTGTTAGCATACATCATCTTGCCCATTTTGCAGAAGTGCTGATCATGTCTGTATACACCATGTTGTTTATACAATAAACAAAATACTTTTTATTTATTCACTTGAATATGTTTCTTTGACCTTATGTACGCCTCAATTAATGTCCCACCCATGGGCGCTCTTTGTTCTTCTCTGTCTGGCGGGTATGCCTGTATCACAGTAGTGGGTATACAGAGTATGCATGTGAGTTAGGGACCTTACACTGTAAGCTCTATGAGGACAGGAACTGATGTGAACGTACAATATAAATATACAGTATATGTGTAAAGCATTGCATAAACTGATGGCGCTAGGGTGGCACGAGATCAGTTTGACATACATATGCTTATGCAGCTTCCCACTCTCCCAAACATCTTGTCCTCCTCCCCACTCTCTCCCTCATCTTGTGCACTCCGTGTTATCCTCCCCACCTAGTCCTCCTCCCACCTCACCTTGTGCACTTTCCATTTCCACCTTGAGCAGCTCCCCCTCATCTGGGAAACCCTCGACACACCCCTCACCTTGTCCTTCTCTCACCCCCCTCATCTTGTGCATCATTCCCCTGACCCTCCTCCTTGTGCACCCCCTTTACCTTGTGCAGCTTCTCTTCCCCAGGTTGCAGATCACAATCTATGGATTCCCGAAGAGCTGACCTTCCTGGGCAGCGGATCCCTTCAGGATTGACACCCCTGGCTGGGTACTGCTGGATCCCTTCAGCAAAGCTCACATTAACTCACTCTCCCAGGGACCCGGCTGAATCTCTTCAGTAAGGCAGCAAACAGGGTGAACCCCCAGCAGGGTTCGGATCCTAGCTCCCCTCCCCAAAATCAGTGGCACAACAGTGTGGGACAGCACCAAGCAGCTAGGCTAGGCTGAATCCCCAGCTGGTGTCCAGATCCCGGCTCCCCCCTGCAATCAGCGGCAAAGCGGGTTCACTGTCACACTGAACAGCCAGGCTAGGCTGAATCCCCGGCCGGGGTCTGGATTCTGGCTCCCTCCTGTGATCAGCAAGGTGGGCTCACTATCACTGTGTAAGTTCGGCGGCTCTCTGTGAATGCAGCTGCCAGCTTAGGTCAGTCTGTGAAACGATCAGTCTAGCCCAATGCAACCTTCCATACCCAGGCCAGCTAGGCCGACAACAGCCCAGGCGCTAGGATGCAATTACTAGTCACCATGGCAACCTGGCACCTGGGATTTGTCAGGCCCTGATTTAGATACACAAGGCTTAATTTACTTCAGTACAGTAACTATCTGTTATAGTATTTTTACCCCTTATCAAACACCAACCTTAACTCCCATTGACTCTCCAGAGATGACAGTAACAGTTACTCCATCTTTACATGGCTTGGGAATGTCGGCACTTTTCAGTTCTTGGTATTCAGGAGCAATCATCTTCTCTGAGCTTCTCAGATTAACCCACAGTTGCAAGCCATGTGCTGGCTCTTGTGTACTAGGCATCTCAGCATGGACAATACCACGACCTGCTGTCATCCACTATGCATACAAAAGGAAATAGCAAGTGAAAGGAAGTTCAATAAAAAAAAATATATATATATACATTTTTTCACAATATAGAAATTCTTGTTTAGGTATGAAATTCAAATATATATATATATATATATATATATATATATATGTTTGACATGGGTAACATAGTGCAGCGCTAAAAATTATAAATTGGTATAAACATCCACCCAACATCACATATGACATCATACCATATGACATTTTATAAAGTGCATAAACATGTGCAAAAAATAGCAAAAGTGCAAATTGGAATATATCAGAAGGACCTGTATATCCTCCAAGTGCAAAAAATATGCAATAAAGTTAAAAATATTTGGTTAAGCATCCCAGGGGGCTCTATATCTTGTCTTGTGCAAAGTTTATAAGGTATATTCTCTCACAGGACTAAAATGTGATTCAAAAGTTCACCAGCATGCAGTGTGGACCTCCACCAAAGGTATAAATGGATACTCTTACCAGAAAAACTCTGAATATGCACATGTAGAACACAACATTAAATCGGACTCCTGGGTCATCAGATGGAACCTCATAGGTCGACCTCCACGCCACAGAGAGCACTCTCCACGATATTCGCTATGTAGGCTTCACATGGACAGGATATCCAAAAACGGTGGGTAACCACAACACTCCAAAGTATGTAAATGGAGACAATCTCAGCAGAAACAAAAGTGCCACATAGCGTAATAATGTTAAGGCAAACAGGTTTATTAAAAAGAATTGCGTAAAAACATTCCACAGGATTTGGAATTCCAACAGAGTATTTTGCAAGGGCGCAATGAGTCAGAGCAGGCTCTCCTCACCCGACGCGTTTCTTCTGAAGAGACTTCAACAGGGGTGTGATTTGTTCATTTAAGGGTGGATGTTTATACCAATTTATAATTTTTAACGTTGCACTATGTTACCCATGATGAATATTTACAATTTCTGTTAAGAATTGTTGTGCTGGCTGCTTGAGGATCTATATAGGTAGCGCAGTAACTTCACTCTTCCACAAATATATATATGTTTACCTGCAAGTCTCCTGGGTCCAGTCTGCCAACATGTCCACAAAAATCTTCATGTTCCATTGAGCCCCCTTCAAGCAGATAAGATACCTACACAATACATACATAAAAATAGAAATAATAACTTCCTTAAGAAAATGCAAAAACCTTGCAAGCCAATGAAATCAATTTTCAGATTAAACTGACTTGCCGAGTCCTGATTGGTTGTGTACATCTTTAAAGGCAAGTGGGTTATGCTATTTTCTTATAAAACTCAGTCTTTTAAAATCGTATAAAAAGCAATGTGATGGTGCCAATCAAAAAGGCAAATTATATTCAGATGACCTGTTATGAGGTTAAAGAAGGTAAACTAGCAAGACTTGTGGCTTGCCAACTAATACATTTTGACATTATATCCGGGGAGATAGCAAGTCTTACAATCTTTGACAAAGCCAGAAGTTCACTGATCTGACAGCAGTTTGGAAGATGATACAAATAAAATTCCATAGCAAGGCCAGCTTGTACACACACACTCGCATGCTAAAGTCATGAAATACAATGAGATGAAACCTTGGTGGACAAGATGGTGTCATCACCTGACATATTGTATTGTGCAGTCCTTGAGATCACAGATTAGAAGATAGTGAAAAGCGGTACATACAGTATTTCAGCATGAGTATTCACATTGTGCAAAGCTTAAAACATGAATGCAGCCCAATGGTAATGACTTTGGCCAGATGTATCAAAAAAGATAAAAAAGTAACATTTGTCATTCAGGCAATCACAATCCTAATTTCTTTTTCCAGGCACTGACTTTTGATTGGCCGCTACAACCAACATACTGCACATCATCTTCTTCCAAGCATGGAAACATGATGTTCAATAAGACAAAGCACACAAAAGCAATGGTTTGATCAAGTTTTATTTGGTCTTGTTCGTACTTTAATTCTATCACAACAGGACATTAACTCAGAAACAACAAACATGGGTGGTCTAATCAGAGGATAACCAGAGCAAACTAGAAGAA
This sequence comes from Glandirana rugosa, assembly GCA_018402905.1. Classification (NCBI taxonomy): domain Eukaryota; kingdom Metazoa; phylum Chordata; class Amphibia; order Anura; family Ranidae; genus Glandirana; species Glandirana rugosa. The sequence continues at coordinate 759,188 of BLSH010303093.1, read as the reverse complement.
TTTTGCTGGCCTTTCCTTTACTAACAATCACAAGGACTCATCTTTTACAATTTTTAGTGACACTAGATTTGAAATGCTTCTACTGAATAGGTTTTAGTTAGTGTCTGGGGAAAAGAAAAGAAGTCATACAAAACGTTTTTTTAATTGTTCACTAGAAAACTGTGTACGGTCTCATACTTAAAGTAGAACTATAGGAAAAACTTTTTTTCTCATTTTGGATAGAGCAAGGGAGGGTTATAACCCCTGTCAGTTTTTTTTTCCGCCATCTGTATCCCATTAGGGAGATTTCCCTTCGCTTCCTGTCCCATAGCTAAACAGGAAGTGGGAGGAAATCCCTGCATATTAACCACTTCAGCCCCCCAAAGGTTTTACCCCTTCATGACCAGGCCAATTTTTGCGATATGGCACTGCGTTACTTTGACAATTGCACAGTCATGTGACGCTGTGCCCAAATAAAATTGATGTCCTTTCATTCCAACAAATGGAGCCAAGATAAAAGCGTTGTCAGCACATGTGTGGCAATAGGCCTTGTGTAAAGGTTCATCCACTCCTTTCAGAAGGACGGGCTGCAGGCGGGGAGCACTGGTGGCCGCTGGTACTGGCTGAGTTGGTGGCTTCAAGCACTTCCAGAAACTCAGATGGGGCTCAGGAACCGCCGCTGACGTCACTACCGGATGTAGGGTGGAGTGGGAGGTGCTAGCGTTCTGGGCATTCGTGCTCCTTCCTCAGGCAAGGAGTTCAAATGCCAAGTCAGAATGCAAAGTGGTGGCTGGGGGGGAGGTCCCAAACCCACCTCTCACCTTTCCCCCGCCCCCCCCCCCCCGTCGCTTGACTGATCACCTCTAGCCACCCCGTCATGTGCTGCTTTGCTCACTCGCCCTTCGCCCGACAGCCTCGCACGTACCTTCATTCCTGCATCTCTCTCCAAAAGTCCCGGCGGACTACTCCTGGCCAATGAGGAGTCCTGGAATCTGGCCAATGGGGTATTTGGCCAGGAGGAAAATCAGGAAGAGATTAGTGAATATTAATTCGCTAATGACACACAACTGGGTGGGGAGGCCACCCATTTTGAAGCCAATTAGAGCCTCAGGCTCTAATCAAGTGCTTTCAAAAAAAAAAAAAAAGAACCCCATTGAAATCCATGCGCCCGGCATTTAGATTAGGGGCCGGACGCATGGATAAGGCGGGTGGCGCCCGTGCACCCTGCTTGAGCGGCCGCCACTGCTTCAAAGTCTGACCAGTAAAAGCTGGACAACCTGGAAAAAAAAACCAGGCGAGTGAATGATGGATTTTAACTGGCTGCTATGGTTTACTCTGCCTACGAATGATCTCTCAATTAGAATCTCATAGCAGACTGTCATATACCCTCTTTAATTTCTCAACAGCACAAGAAACATTAATGCACTAGCTGCTATGAGCAATACAAGCACTTCTTTTCAGGCTATTTTAATAAACATGATTACTTGGTTTCCTTAAAGCTTGCTTGGCACCATTGCCACTCAAAGAAAGCCTTTTTTTGTTAGCTGTTTGAACCAGAGAGGAGGGGTGGATAGCATCACAATCTCTACTTCATCTAATTGGAGAACACATTTTATTGATTTAAAAAAAAAAAAATACAAGGTGTTCTATGAATGGTGGCAGTGCTAAGCAAGCAACCCCCTGTGTTCAGTGCACGAAAGGGAAGCCACTGGAACAACCCCTGAAAGATTACAGCTGTATATGGCACGGACCAATGCATTAATTTGCAGCATTCTCAGCAGCCTTCTGAGTATTGGCTATGGATGGAAAGAAAGTGGCCACACACATCTGACTGGATTAAAGCAAAAGTCCTTTGTCTCTCCAAAAAGGGACAAGGCAGGGACTTTACAAACTGTTAACGCATTTCACACAATAGAGTGCTTAATCATAACCATATTATTAATATGATTAAGCACTCTACTGTGTGAAACGCGTTAACAGCTTGTCAAGTCTCTGTGCTTTGTCTTTCTTTTTTTTTTTAGAAATAAAGGACTTTTATTTGGATCCAGTCAGCTGTGTATGGCCACTTTCTATTATTCTTCCTGATATCTACAGTGATGAGCTGGGGGTAGCACCTGTCAGGGATCCTAGTGAAGCACATACACCTAAGCGATATATATTGCTCAATGATTGGTATTGAATATAAATACTTACAATAAAGTAAGTTTGCAGAAAAAGTAATTCTTGGAGTTACACTTTAAAGTTCTATTACAGCTTAGTAAGAATGTGTAAACAGTTTAAATGTCCACTGTCTGGGCACAGGTGCAATTTAAGGTTAAAGAGACTGCCTTTTTGCCTCGAATAAATGGGCTACTGTCAATGAAAATAAATCCGTGCCACAGATATATTATTTATTATACTTCAGTCATCCGTGATCACAGAAAAATGTGTGAATATACCAAATAAAATATTACCGCGCTATAATAGGCTGCTGCATCTGCACAAATGTGGCTGCCAGAAAACTGGCATAGTGTGAACCTAGCTTTAGGCACATCATCAGGAGATTTGAAATAGATGTTCTGATTATGACATTCCTAAATTCTGTAAAGCAGAAAACCCTGTTGGTTAATTTTTTTGCCATCTGTGTCCCATTGGGAAGATTTACCTTCACTTCCTATCCCATAGCCAAAACAGGAATTAAGAGGAAATCCTTGCAAACTAAGGAAATCCCTTAGGGCAGTGGTTCTTAACTCCGGTCCTCGGGACCCACTAACAGGCCAGGTTTGCAGGATAACTGAAATACATCACAGGTGATATCATTTGCTGCTCAGTGATTGCAGTATTCTAGTCCGCATTTCCTCAAGGTAATACTTAAAATCTGGCCTGTTGGGGGGTCCCGAGGACCGGAGTTGAGAACCACTGCCTTAGGGACTCCAAGCCACCAGAACTAGTGTCCTAATTGGATGATTTACCCTCTATTACTTCTCTGAGGACAACCCAAAATGTGGGATTGGTAAATGGTAAACAGGACAAATAGTAGTGGTGGCTGGTGCTCCATCGGGGGGGGGGGGGGGGGTGTCCCCAGCTCACTCACCCTGTGCTGACAGGTGGAGGGGGTGGCGGCTTCCCCCCTCAGTCTCCTCCGTGTCTTCGGACTTCCCATGCATCTCCTTGGCCATACATCTCATTTCGGTCATTTCAGGGAGGAGATTCAGTGTGAAAATAGTGAATATTCATTCGCTATTGTGACACAACTGGGTGGGCTTCGGGCGCAGTGTTCTGCACCCCGAGCCCACCCTTTTTTGAAGCCCATTAGAACCTCTGGCTCTAATCACGTGCTTCAAACTCCCCCCCCCCACATTGGAGTCCATGGATAGGTGGATGGGGGGGGCACGTTTGTGTGCCCCTAATGGATGGGCTGCCACTGAAAAATAGAGAGGATGAATCTCCCCAATGGTGGCAAAGACAGCAATAAAAACGAACAAGTGTTCTAATCGCTTACCACTAGGGCCAAACCTAAAGAAAACGCTTTGCCTTTAGTTAGAACATCTTAATCCCACTACATGTAATGGGATGAAGAACTGTAGCAAATCTCTGGAAACTTACTTCTGACTCATCTTCACTTGCATATTGGCTACTAAACACTACAATTTTGTAACCAATGCCTTTGGCATAGTTTAAAATAATCTGGCCATAGAAGAGCAGTTATACTTTTAATTAAGGAATGATGTTTTAATCCGCTGTAGCAGTAATGGTGCAAAGTAATTCCATCTTTACATGACAAAGTACAATGAAACAATCCTCTGAACCTCACTGCAAGTCATAAATTCTCTTGTCAACAGACTACATATGAGGGTTCCTGAAGACATCTGAAAAGCATTCTTCACTTAACCAAGAGCCCTTGCTGACAGTCTGGACAGACAGACAATTACATATTGCTGTCATTGGAATTCCCAGAATCCTCTGCAGTGATGTCATCTTAAATATTGTTTTATATCATGTCAAACTGTAGCAATGTCTCCAGACACACGCCTTGTGGTTTCAATTGTGCTGGTATGTCAAATATTAGCTGGGGTGGGGGCAATATAAACAATGTTTAAATTAGGAGTCATCAATTCATCTTTCACAGCTTTAGTGCAAACTTTGCTACTGGGCTAACTACTTTTCTTAGAATACACTCTATAGTATCACTGATTGTTGGCATTATTCTGCTCAAACTCCCGATACTGGGCATATTTCATGGTGCATACGGGACGCAGTAAGTATTTTTACAAAGAATAATAACTCCTGAATAGTTAGGCCTCATACACACGGCCGTTATTAACGCCGCATTTTTGAGCGGTTTTTACAGCTTAAGAACACCACACCATGTTATTCTATGGCCTCATATACGTTGACGTTTTTGAGCTGTAGATGGCGTTGGCGTTCTTAAAATATAAATCTAGCGCAGGACCCGCGCGTGCTGAAGCGAAGCGTCAGTGTTTTTGACGCTGAGCCGGCAAAACGCTCAATATTGATCTCCGTAGCGACGTTAACCGGCGTTTTTAGTTCCGGCGTTTTAGATTTTAAAATGTCCAAAAATAGCAGTGGGATGTCTTTTTAAACAAAATGCGACTTAGCGCTGATGCTCAATAACGCGCATTAACGCCAATGCAAAACACAGATGAAATTGCGTTTTTACCGCCGATTTTTTCCTGGCGTCGGACCCGACGTTACAGCTGGGTTTTTCAAAACGCTCATGTAGATGAGGCCTTAGTAGTGTATGAAAAAAACGTGTAAGCCTGTTTTTTTTCTCTTTAGTTTAATGTCTTACAACAAATATAAATATATATTTATATTCATACACACATTTATATAGTATCTCACAAAAGTGAGTACATCCCACACATTTTTGCAAATATTTTATTATATCTTTTCATGTGACAACACTGAAGAAATGACACTTTGCTACAATGTAAAGTAGTGAGTGTACAGCTTGTATAACAGTGTAAATTTACTGTCCCCTCAAAATAACTCAACACACAGCCATTAAGGTCTAAACCGCTGGCAACAAAAGTGAGTACATCCCTAAGTGAAAATGTCCAAATCGGGCCCAATTAGCAATTTTTCCTCCCCTGATGTCATGTGACTCGTTAGTGTTACAAGGTCTCAGGTGTGAATGGGGAGCAGGTGTGTTAAATTCGGTGTTATCGCTCTCACTCTATCATACTGGTCACTGGAATTTCAACATGGCACCTCATGGCAAATAACTCTCTGAGGATCTGAAAAAAAAAAAGAACTGTTGCTCTACTTAAAGATGGCCTAGGCTATAAGAAGGTGGCCAAGACCCTGAAACTGAGCTGCAGCACGGTGGCCAAGACCATACAGCAGTTTAACAGAACAGGCCTCGCCATGGTCGACCAAAGAAGTTGAGTGCGTGTGCTCAGCACCATATCCAGAGATTGTATTTGGGAAATAGATGTATGAGTGCTGCCAGCATTGCTCCAGAAGTTGAAGGGGTGGGGGGTCAGCCTGTCAATGCTCAGACCATACGCCGCACATTGCATCAAATTGGTCTGCATGGCTGTCGTCCCAGAAGGAAGCCTCTCCTAAAGATGAACAAGAAAGCCCACAAACTGTTTCTGAAGACAAGCAGACTAAGGGCATGCATTACTGGAACCATGTCCTGTGGTCTGATGAGGCCCAGATAAACTTATTTGGTTCAGATGGTGTCAAACGTATGTGGCGGCAACCTACAGTCAAGCATGGTAGTGGGAGTGTCATGGTCTGGGGCTGCATGAGTGCTGCCGGCACTGGGGAGCTACAGTTCATTGAGGGAACCACGAATGCCAACATGTACTGTGACATACTGAAGCAGAGCATGATCCCCTCCCTTTGGAGACTGGGCCGCAGGGCAGTATTCCAACATGATAACGACCCCAAACACACCTCCAAGATGACCACTGCCTTGCTAAAAAAGCTGAGGGTAAAGGTGATGGACTGGCCAAGCATGTCTCTAGACCTAAACCCTATTGAGCATCTGTGGGGCATCCTCAAATGGAAGGTGGAGGAGTGCAAGGTCGTTAACATCCACCAGCTCCGTGATGTTGTCATGGAGGAGGGGAAGAGGACTCCAGTGGAAACCTGTGAAGCTCTGGTGAACTCCATGCTCAAGTGGGTTAAGGCAGTGCTGGAAAATAATGGTGGCCACATAAAAAAAATGACACTTTGGGCCCAATTTGGACATTTTTACTTAGTGGTGTACTCACTTTTTTTTGCCAGTGGTTTAGACATTAATGGCTGTGTGTTGAGTTATTTTGAGGGGACAGCAAATTTACACTGTTATACAAGCTGTACACTCACTACTTTGTTACATTTCATCACTCACATGTCGAACATATTGTCACATTTAAACGACAGGGGAGTTTTATTGAGTTGTGTGTCGGTAATTACAGATTTGGTGACCGTTTTTTTTCACTCATGTGGTGATTCATTTTTACAGGTTTAACCCGGGTTTCACAGTAAAAAA
>BLSH010303093.1:737501-752712 GCA_018402905.1 Glandirana rugosa | reverse complement strand
AGTGGTGTACTCACTTTTTTTTGCCAGTGGTTTAGACATTAATGGCTGTGTGTTGAGTTATTTTGAGGGGACAGCAAATTTACACTGTTATACAAGCTGTACACTCACTACTTTACATTGTAGCAAAGTGTCATTTCTTCAGTGTTGTCACATGAAAAGTTATAATAAAATATTTACAAAAATGTGAGGAGTGTACTGCTCACTTTTGTGAGATACTGTGTGTATATATATATATATATATATATATATATATATATATATATATATTTTTTTTTTTTTTTTTGCAAATGTAGCTGGGATGCTTGGTCTGCCCTGCACCTTGCTGGGCAGTGCTACAGGTGTCTGCAGGAGTTTTTGTAAAAGTCCTTGAAAACAGAAATGTGCAAGGTATGGCCAACCACAAACAGGGTTTTCAATGGCTATAGCAGCAGCAAGGTTGAGATTTCATTGCAGAAGAAAAAAGTGAGGCCACCCTAACAAAAGAAGAGCCTATCCAATGTCACTGAGGAAGAGGTTGTGACCTCGAAACGCACAAGCCAGCCTGTATAGGACACTATCAGTGAACAGTGGATTGGATGCGTGGCCGTGATGTGCTCGAAATGCCTATTATCTGAATTTGTTTGCGAGTATGTTTTTATGATTTCACAATAAATTCTTTGTACTGGGGATAATGCACTAGGCCAGTGCGACCTTGTGTGTTTTTGTTCTTTTCAGTGTGTCGGGACTTCACCAGTCCATCAAAAGGCAGGACGGCGGCTCATTACCCGGTGTTATCACAAGCAGACACCCCCTGTTCACCATTGTGGGAAGCCACCTCTCCTCAAGTGCAGGAATGACTTATTCTTTGGCTGTGTAATATCAAGTGGCACTACTGTAAGGGTCAACAGATACTTACAAAATGTAGCAGGGAGTTCTTGAAAAAACAGAGACCATGGTCTTACAGGTATGGTCAACCTACATCACATGGGTAATGTTATAAATTGGTTAGAAACACCTGGACACCTTGTTACTCAGGATCTTATGTGCCATGGGTGATCTTATAAAAAGCCTCTGCAAGACATCCCTGCCATTTCCACATTTGCCTGAAGACGTGTACTGATTATCAGTGCAGCCCTATCAGTGCCAATCTGTTCCACCTATCAGTGGAGCCTCATCAGTGCCCATCACTGAAGAAGAAAAATTACTTATTTGCAAAATTTTATAACAGAAACTAAGAAAAATGTATTTTTTTCCAAAATGTACAGTCTTCTTTTGTTTGTTTAACGAAAAAAAAAAAACCCAGTGGTGATTAAATACCACCAAAAGAAAGCTCTGTCTCATGAAAAATTATACAAATTTCATATGGGTACAGTGTTGCATGACAGCACAATCGTCACTGAAAGTGGGACAGCGCCTAAAGCTGAAAATTGGCCTGGGCAGGAAGGTAAAAGTGCCCAGTATTGAAGTGGTTAAAAGCTTTCTGCGAGTGTGTCAAGCTTCAGGCATTCATTCTCTGGGCTGGGCAAGGGGAATGGAGTGGTTCTAGAAGAGAAGTGTTTTTGAAGCACATTTTTTCGCATGTTTACAGGCTCACCTATTGAAGTCTATGCAGACAAAAAAAAAAAAAAAAACGCAAAAATAATTACTTTTTTGAGCATAGGACCACTGGAGCATAAAAGTATGAACGGGGACAATTCGAAAAAATTGGAATCTACGTGTTGGGCATAGTTAGGTGTAGGGAAACAAGCTGAAAATGCTCAAGTGTGAATGGAGCTTACAAGGTCTGGGAACCATCTCAGTTGTTGCTAGGCATGCCCTAAAGCAGGGGTCTCCAAACTTTCTAAACAAAGGGCCAGTTTGCTGTCCTTCAGACTTTAGGGAGGCTGGAAGTTAGTGTCAGTGAGAGGAATAATGCCCAATTGTTGGTGTCTGTGGGAGGAATAGTACCCCAATCGTTGGTAGTGGGAGAAATTGTACCCCATCATTGGTGTCAGTAGGAGGATTAATGTCCCATCATTGGTGTCAGTGGGAGGATTAATGCCCCATGATTGGTGTCAGTAGGAGAAATAGTAACCCATCATTGGTGTCAGTGGGAGGATTCATGTCCCATCATTGGTGTCAGTGTGACGATTAATGTCCCATCATTGGTGTCAGTGGGAGCAATAGTGCCCCATCATTGGTGTCAGTAGGAGGAATAGTGCCCCATCATTGGCGTCAGTAGGAGTAATAGTGCCCCACCATTGGTGTCTGTGGGAGGATTAATGTCCCATCATTGGTGTCTGTTGGAGGAATAGTGCCCCATCATTGGTGTCAGTGGGAGGATTAATGCCCCATCATTGGTGTCAGTAGGAGGAATAGTGCCCCATCATTGCTGTTTGTGGGAGGATTAATGTCCCATCATTGGTGTCAGTGGGAGCAATAATGCCCAATCGTTGGTGTCAGTGGGAGGAATAGAACCACAATCGTTGGTAGTGGGAGGAATAGTACCCCATCGCTGGTGTCAGTCAGAGGATTATTACCTCATCGTTGGTGTCAGTCGGAGGAATAGTGTCTTGTTTCAGTGAGAGGAACGCTATCCCAAGAGCCGGATAAAGGCAAGCAAGGCCCCAGGGCCATAGTTTGGAGACCACTGCCCTAAAGTAACCTAGAGTCAGTGGACATGTTAATACCTCAGCAAAGATGCTAAGGTGCAATACAAAACAAAAAGCAATACAAAAAGCCACCAAGCTGAAAAGGCTTTAAAACTGCTGGTTAGCCTTGAAGTGGCTCCATCCCTTATCTCTCCAATCACAACACACACAAATCTCAATACATTCCCACCTCCAGAACAGGGACATTTAGATATGGCCTTCTGTGGGAAGCACTACATCTGATGGTCCTATAGTTCAGGCCTAAATTAGATCGACAAGCCAATAATAACATAAAAATGGATAGCCCATTAAAAGATAAAAATACCAGCTTTTGTTATAATATTCACCTTCAATCTAGAGATATCCCCAGCAAGTACCACTTTCTGCCACTAGATGTCCTCACTTTGCTGTCCAGCATTATTCAACCCTCTTCCTCTGTGCCTATGTCATCCTGGATGCACCTTGGACTGTGAATGGACAGTGATAGGAGAAGTAGCACAGCGGTGAACTCATCTCTCTGTCACTCTGCTTTCTCCTCTTATCACCATGCTTCTGGTCAGTGCATGAACTGGCTGGCTCCTTTACAGCTTCCATCTCTCACACTCCAGCTCTATTGTACATGAATTGCAAGAAGCCGATACAGTGTAAAAATTACTTACACTACTTGAATTAAAAAAAAATTAAATTTAAATTATGTCTAAAATAAAGATAATGTTTTGGCTGGAATTGGGTTTTAAATGGATACAGGTCTCCTTTGCTCAATAAGAAGATGTTACATGTTGCAGATTTTTTTTTTTTTCATTTCCATACTCTGAATGCAGTCATTTTGGTTATTTAGTACAGTACTGCCCTCAAGTGGACACTTTGTAGATTGCTTTCACATAAAAGCTTCTACACTAACTCCAGCTGGCATAGCATACAAACACGATATTGATTTCTTACAAAAGTAGATATAAATACTAATAGGAGAAACCCAGATCATCACTGAGAAAATAAATCAAGGATCAATCAAAAAAAAAAAAAGGAGTATTCAGAAACTTTATATGGGTTTCTTAACCACTTCAGCCCCGGAAGGATTTCACACTTTAGGACCAGAGCACTTTTTGTGATTCGGCACTGCGTCGCTTTAACTGACAATTGCGCGGTCGTGCGGCATTGTACCCAAACAAAATTTGCGTTCTTTTTTTCCCACAAATAGAGCTTTCTTTTGGTGGTATTTGATCACCTCTGCATCATTTCTGATCGCCGCTATAAACAAAAAAAAGAGCGACAATTTTACAAAAAGACCCAAATTTATTACTTTTTGATAAAATACAAATCCAAAAAAAATATATAAAAAAACATTTTTTTTCATCGGTTTTGGCCGATTTATATTCATCCTCATATTTTTGGTAAAAAAAAAAAAAAATCACAATCAGCGTTTATTGATTGGTTTGCGCAAAAGTTGCCGCGTTTACGGATGATGAGAATTCATTTCTGGGGTTTTTTTATTTTTTACTAGTAATGGCGGCGATCTGCGATTTTTAGCGGTACTGCGATATTTCAGCAACCATTTTGACAATTTTTTGGGACCATTGGCATTTATACAGCGATCAGTGCTATAAAAATGCACTGATTACTGTGTAAATGTCATTGGCAGTGAAGGGTTAACCTGCAGGGGGCGCTCTAAGGGTTAACTGTGTAGAGGAAGGCTGTGATCACAGCCCTTCCCCCTCTCACAGAACGGAGGTCCGTGTTTACATACACGGACCTCCGTTCTTTCAGTGCGGAGGGGGCATCGCGGGTAGCCGGCGGCGATCGAGTCCGCCGCACCCGCTCCCTGGCTCCCCCCGAACACAGTGAGTGCGCGGGCGCGCCTTCGGCGGCGCGCGCACTCACAATGATAGTTATCGTGGCCGCTGTCCTGTGACGACGGTTCACGATAACGAACCACCTTGTTGGTCGGCAAGTGGTTAAACAGCTCCAACCTCATTCATTATTGTAGAAACGACATACAATACATTTATTTTAGGTACTTCTATAGCATTGTCAATTTACCCAGCTCTTTAAATATACATTGTACATTCACATCAGTCCCTACCCTCAAGGAGCTTACAATCTAAGGTCCCTAACTCACATTCATACATATACTAGGGACAATTTAGACAAGATTTACCTACCAGCATGTCTTTGGAGTGTGGGAGGAAACCGGAGGAAAGCCACGCAGGCACAGGGAGAACATGCAAACTCCAGGCAGGTAGTATCGTGGTTGGGATTCGAGCCAACTACCCTTTTGCTGCCAGGCGAAAGTGCTATCCACTATAAACCTTTTGCCTGCTTTTTATTTCTGTCTGCGACCCCAACAGGGAGATTTTCGCTCACTTCCCCTTCCTTGAAGTAGGCCAACAGGTGTTGTCAGCAGGACTAAAGTGCAATATAGCACTGTCAGGTCTAATTCTTCACTCTATTGTAATGTGCCATAGACATTGTGTGATTGGAGGAGGAAAGGCGGGGGGGTGAATTTCCTAAAACCCCCCATCCAATCACAGAATGTCTCTTATGTAGTGAAAAGAATAGATGTTTCATGAATGGAGGAGGTGGAGTGTGGGAAACCCACGTCGCCTTCACTGTATGTAATGCATGAGAGCCAGAATTGGATGTCTCAAAGCCGGAAGTTTGACGCTTACTGTACTGTCAGGGCTGAAAAATCCAGCCAAAAGTATGAACACTACCAAGTGGAACACTAAATTACAGTTATAACCCTTAGAAACATTAAGAACGTGTTGTGCCCGTAACACTCCTATTACCACCTATGCAAGCAATATCAACCAAGGATTGCCTCCTGCAGAATGGAAACACAGGCATTGCTTGGGGGGGGTTGAGAAAACATGCTCCATGCTAGATATGGGAAGGCCTGGAAAAAAAAAGAAAAATTGGGAGGAAAAAAAAAGTGTTTTTTCCATTCTTTTCAAAGACGTTTTTTGTTTTTTTCTGGAAAAATTTGAAAATAAAAAAAACAGGAGTGTGAAATATGTTCTTTTACAATGATAAATGATATATCTATGCCATGGTATTCAAACTACACTCACTGGCCACTTTATTAGGTACACCTCTTCAATTGCTTGGTAACACAAACTGCTAATCAGCCAATCACATGACAGCAACTCAATGCATTTAGGCATCTAGACATGGTGAAGACAACTTGCTGAAATTCAAACCAAGCATAAGAATGGGACAGAAAGGGGATTTAAGTGACTTTGGACATGACATGGCTGTTGGTGCCAGACGGGCTGGTCTGAGTATTTCAAAAACTGCTGATCTACTGTGATCTTCTCTAGGGTGTACAGAGAATGGTCAGAAATAGAGAAAATATCCAGTGAGCGGCAGTTTTGTGGATGAAAATGCCTTGTTGATGTCAGAGAAGAATGGGCAGACTGGTTTGAGATGATAGAAAGGCAACAGAAACTCAAATAACTACTTGTTACAGAGAGAGAAGAGGAAATTCCCGATGCCACACATCCACACAGGTGGTCCAAAGTGAAATGACAACCTCAGCCTGGACTCCCGCCACATTTTGCTCCACCCCTCGGAGCTTAATCATGGGGAACCACTCGTTACAGCCAAGGTATGCAAAATAGCATCCCTGAATGCACAACACATCGAACCTTGAAGCAGATGGGGTACAACAGCAGAAGACCACACTGGGTGCCACTCCTGTCAGCTAAGCAGTGGCGGCCCTTCCATGGAGGGCGCACGGGCAACGCCTCCCCTATCCATGCCACCGCCCCCCTATCCATGCCTCCGGCCCCTTTCAGGATGCCGAGCGCATGAATTACAATGGCGGGGATGTTTTTTTGAGGCACCGATTAGAGCCAGAGGCTCTAATAGGCTTCAAAATAGGGTGGGCTCGGGACACAGAGAATACGCTCTCAGCCCACCCAGGTGTGTTACAACAGCAAATGAATATTCACTATTCTAACACTGATTCTCCTCCCAGCCAATCGGGTTCTGGGTCTGAGACCCGGCAGCCGATTGGCTGAAAGGACAGGCGATCCTATTGGACGCCTAGCACCTAGAAGGAGACGCACGGAAGCCGCCACGATGGAGAAGAGAGAGCAGGAGCCAAGGAGCAGAGGAGCCGCTGCTCGCAGCCTGCCGCCTGTCAACCACTACCTTGATGGGGTAAGACAGCGGGGAGAGTGGTAGTGCCGCGCTGCTGACCATCCGCGGGGGGCTTGGCGGGGGGTGGAAGTGCCGCACCGCCGACAGCCTTGGATGGTGTTTGCTTGCCGCTCCCACCCACCAAAAAAAAAAAAAAACATCAGCCGCCACTGCAGCTAAGAACAGGAAACTGAGGCTACAATTCGCACCAAAATTGGACAATAGAAGATTGGAAAAACGTTGCCTGGTCTGATGAGTCTCAATTTCAGCCGCCACATTCAGATGGTAGAGTTAGAATTTGGCGTAAACAACATGAAAGCAGAGATCCATCCTGTCTTGTATCAATGGTTCAGGCTGGTGGAGGTGGTGTAATGGTGTGGGCAGGGCCGTCTTTATCAGCTACATTGGGGGCCCCTGCAGGGATCGGCAAGGTGTCCTTGGCTGCCGCAGACTTTTATTTTTTACACTGTCACTTTTTTTTTTTACACTACTATCTTATACAGTCCTCCTAGGCTGTAGAAGGTCAGCCAGGGAGCATGGCACTGCCCACTCATCCTTCTGGAGTCTCCTGCAGAGCGCACTGCGTGCGGAGTGATCTCAGAGGGGGGGGGGGGGGCTGGGTGGCTCGGCTTTGGAGAGGAGACAGAGAGAGACCTCCATCTGTATGTGGCAGGCAGTGCAGTGCTGAGCGCGGACCTTGGGGCCAGGGGAAGAAGAACAGGACAGAGGAGCTGAGGTGCTGCTGAGCCTGCCTGAACCTCATGTGTTGCGAGCAGTGACTCAGCCCAGCAGAGTAAGTTCTTTCTATTACAGTGACCGTCCTCCAGTCCTGACTCACTTTAGTGGGCTGTAAATTGGTGAGGGCCCCATCCCCTTGCATTGGTGATTAGTTGGTCCCCAATACATTGTTTGTCAGTGGGGAAGTGCCAGCTGAGAAGGGACCCCCAGAATGATTGTTAACTTGCAGACCACCCAGAAATGAATACTAAGCCCAGGGCTCAGCCAGCCCCAGTCCTCCCAGGCAGGCCAGACCCCCACACCCAGCCCAGTACCTCCCTGGTTGTGTGGGAGCAAGCAGTGCCAGCAGAGTACATTTTTTCACAGTGACGGTCCTCCTGACTCACTTCAGCAGCCTGTAAATTTCACAGGGAGGGACTGGGTGTGGGGGTCTGGCCTGCCTGGGAGGACTGGGGCTGGCTGGGCCCTGGGCTTAGTATTCATTTCTGGGTGGTCTGCAAGTTAACAATCATTCTGGGGGTCCCTTCTCAGCTGGCACTTCCCCACTGACAAACAATGTATTGGGGAACCAACTAATCACCAATGCAAAGGAATGGGGCCCTCACCAATGACCACTTAATGTAATGGACTTTCTTCCGTTAACTGTCCATTAGTGTGAGGTGTTCCTTGTATTGACTATACATGTAAGAGTCCCTTCTCTGCTGACCAGCAATGTAAGGGGGCACTATTCCTCCCATTGACACCAATGATGGGACACTATTCCTCCCACCGACACCAATGATGGGACACTATTCCTCCCACTGACACCAATGATGGGGCACTATTCCTCCCACTGATACCAATGATAGGGCACTATTCCTCCCACCGATACCAATGATGGGACACTATTCCTCCCACCGACACCAATGATGGGACACTATTCCTCCCACTGACACCAATGATGGGGCACTATTCCTCCCACTGATACCAATGATGGGGCACTATTCCTCCCACTGATACCAATGATGGGACACCATTCCTCCCAGTGATACCAATGATGTGACACTATTCCTCCCACTGATACAAATGATGGGACACTATTCCTCCCACTGATACCAATGATGGGACACTATTCCTCCCACTGATACCAATGATGGGACACTATTCCTTCCACTGATACCAATGATGGGGCACTATTCCTCCCACTGACACCAATGATGGGACACTATTCCTCCCACTGACACCAATGATGGGGGCACTATTCCTCCCACTGACACCAATGATGGGGGCACTATTCCTCCCACTGATACCAATGATGGGGGGATTATTCCTCCCACTGACACCAATGATGGGGGGATTATTCCTCCAACTGACACCAGAGATGGGACACTATGATGATGGGGTTTTTTGAAGGTTTTAATTTGAAATGTACCTTGGTGTCCTTCATTAAGGTCTGTAATTTGGAAAATGTCCGCCACAGCCTTGGTCTGTGCCTATTTCTGGGCCCCTGCACTTGGAGCTTGGTCTGTGTTCAGAGACGCAGTAACAAGGTCCCGCCTAGGCTCATGTGATAGTATAGATGAAACACTGATTGAATCAGTGTTCTGCCTATCACATGAGCTGGTCTAGGAGGCGAGACCTTGTAACAGCGCCACCAAACACAGACCAAATTCTGTGATACACAGCGGGAGATGCGCGGTGAGGAGGAGGAGAGAGGGAGGGAGGAAGGGGAGTGTGTTATCATCTAGGGCGGCAATGGTGAGCTTGCATCAGGTGCATAACCAGCCTGCATCATGTGCATAACCAGGTTGCATTGATGGGCACAGTGAGGCTGCATTGATGGGCACAGCGAGGCTGCATTGATGGGCACAGCGAGGCTGCATTGATGGGCACAGCGAGGCTGCATTGATGGGCACAGCGAGGCTGCATTGATGGGCACAGCGAGGCTGCATTGATGGGCAAAGCGAGGCTGCATTGGTGTGTATAGTGGGCAAATTTAATTTGGGATAATTCCCTGGTTTTGTGTATTTGTGTTTTCTAATTAAACTAAAAAGCCATGCCCAATATGTAGCATTATTTAGCCACACTCACTCCTTGCCATCGCACGCATAGTGCACCGTAGGTCACCATCTCCCTGGTAGGGGTCCTAGTGCATTACTTTGCCCAGGGGCCCATGATGTTATTAAGATGGCTTTGGGTGTGGGGGATATTTTCTTGGCACACTTTGGGCCCCTTAGTATCAATTGAGCATCGTTTAAACCAGGGCTTGACAAATTTGCCTTGAATCTAGGAGCCGGCTAAAAAAGTTAGGAGCCAGTTTTTTTTAGCGAAGTGTGGGGTTGTCAGCGCCAGGGGTAAGACAAGTAATTTGCGCCCCTAACCCTAACTTACTCACAGCAGAGCAGCCAGTCAATAACTCCACCATTACATCAGGGTTATAGGCTGGCCAGAAAGAGTGACACTAAAAAAATCTGTTCTGGGGGAAACTCCTTATTATGCCGAATGCATCGTGACTGCGGCATGTAAAACACCCTCTCATCTGCTGCCTAATGGAGCTTAAGGGTGGCAAAAACATCTCTACTGCACATTATTACCACCCGACTTGCACATCTAAACAAAGCCTTAGTGACATTGTAAATAAAATACAAAAAAAAGGTGAAAAGTATTCCAGCGCTGCTGATCTTCTGCTGCCTCTTTGCAGCCACTTCCTACCTACATGTGTGTCCCCCACAGTGACTTTTCATTGCTCTGGTGGGTTTCCGGTCACCATGAAATACTGGAGCCCAGCTGCACATAGAGTGGTAATTGTTGATGGTACACAGGGCTTTATCACAATTTTGTTGCTTAGAATAAAGGTCACGTTTCTCGCGGTGTAACATCAACTTTCATATTATACAAAAAAATAATGGGCTAACTGTACTGTTTAGTTTTTTTTTATTCATTAAAAGTGTATTTGTTTCCAAACAATTGCGCTTGAAAGACCGCTGCGCAAATACCATTTGACATAAAATATTGCAGCAACCGCCATTTTATTCTCTAGGGTCTCTGCTAAAAAATAATTTATAATGTTTGGGGGTTCCAAGTCATTTTCTATCAGAAAACACTGGATATTTAATTGTAAGCCACTAATGTGAGAAAGGGTTTAGTCTTTAAATGGTTAAACTTTCCTGATAGCCCGGAGATAATTGCTTGGAAAGAAGATACATTGTTGTGTTTCTTCTTCTAACTCTCAACAAACATTCCAGGCAGCCTGTTTGTTACTTTTCTTCATTCTAAGTAGAAACAAATATCCCAGGCAGCCGCCAAGTTTAACAGCTGTTAGATGAAGCAGAGAACTCTCGGCTCTCGCTGAATCTGACAGCTGTTTTAACATAGGGAGAGAAGGAACGGCTGACACTCGCCAGGACGCGATTTCTGGTCGCCATGGCGACCTGGCGCCTGGGGTTTGTCGAGGCCTGGTTTAAACACCACGGGTTACCTGAGTATTGTTGCTGACCATGTCCATCCATTTATGACTACAGTGTACCCATCTTCTGAAGGCTCCTTCCAGCAGGATAATGCACCATGTCACAAAGCTCAAATCATCTCGAACATGACAATGGGTTCACTGTACTCCGCAGTCATCGGATCTCAATCCAATAGAGCACCTTTGGGATGTGGTGGAATGTAAGATTCGCATCATGGATGTGCAGCCGACAAATCTGATGCCATCATGTCAATATCTCTGAGGAACGTTTCCAACACCATGTTGAATCTATGCCAAGAAGAATTAAGGCAGTTCTGAAGGCAAAAGTGGGTTCAACCTGGTACTAGCAAGGTGTAACTAATAAAGTGGCCAGTGAGTGTATATTAACATTAAAGTGGATGTAAACCCCGAATCATGAAAAATGAGCTGGGTACATCTATCTGTAGAGTTTTCTTATCGCTCTTCAAAGAATTGTGTCTCATAGCTCTGTCCTGCTCTGTTCCTCTGTTATCAGCCATCAACTTTTGACAAGCTCTCCGGGACCCTGAGATAGAAGTGTGTGTAGGAGGAGGTTGCTATAAATAGATTAGCACACTGCTTGAGGTCTAACAGCAGAGCTCTGCATGTGTGGGGAGGGGGGTGTGAGCCTTTCCACTGATCAGCTGCCTCATATTGTTTCACAGTGTCCAGAAATAACCCCTCCTAGAGGGGACAGAGGAAGTGAAAATTCTAACAGAATGTGCACTTTCTAAACAGTATATAAATGTGAAGACAGCATATATAAATGTAAAAAACTTATGCAGGGAGATTTGATTAATCTCTGTGTATCATCTGAAGCTGTTCACTTCACTGGGTATATGTGAGGGTTTACATCCACTTTAAGACGTTAATGAAAGGTTTGTGAGACTTTATGTAAAGTCTTAAATTATTGCAGGTTCTCTCAACTGAAGACAAGCAAATCCTCGAATACAATTCAAGTAACACTGTACTTCTCAATGCAGGTCTCAAACAAACAAGAGAAATATGCATTTCTGCCACTAGGGGGCACTGCAGGGGAAATGCTCCAGTTTAGCTTATTTGTGGGCTCCATCATGTACCTGCTACAGTTGGGTGATTGTTGGGATATAATAGATGATAGTTTCTGTCCTCTCCGGCCTTAATTGACAGGTAAGTGGGTACATTTGCTTGACAAACTAATTTACACGTTATAACCTTTAAAGCGGACCTTCAGTCATTTTTTCAACTTTCCATCTATTAAATCTTCTGCCATTGTTGTTTTAACTTTGTTTAGTAAAACATTTATTTTCTGCCAGTAAATACCTTATACAACCTACTTCCTCTTTCTTCAGGCTTATGACATCATGAACAGCTCTCTCTCTTGTGAGAGGTTGCCAGGAAGGGAGGGGAGAATGAGTCATAAGAGGGCCAATGAAAGCTGCAGAGCTAAATGTGTGCCTCTGAGTGTCTGTGTAAACCCAGGAAGTGAATAGGCTGCAGCTTCAGCTGCCCACAGTCAAAATGGCTGCAGCCAGACTTTGCAGAGGGAGATTTCTGCAGCATATTTGGCAAGTACAGAATCACAGTATATATAAAATAATATGCAAAGTGGTTGGAGCGAAGCTTCACAATGGCAAAGATGTTTTTATTACAAATTAAGTTAGCAGACTGCAGTTCCTCTTTAAATTACGTATATTCCTATTAATGTTCTCCACCATCGCAGCATAATGTTTCCCTATAGTCTGATGGGTAAATTGTTTTTCCTTTCCTCCTCCCAGTAAAATCGTGAGACCAACATTTAGAGTTTAGAAACATTTCCACAGTGCAATTTCTGCTGAGAGCAAAGCTGCAATTTGCAAATATTGCGATAAGAAATATTCTTTTCCAAATGCTACAAGGATGACAAAACACATCCTGGCATGCCAGAGGTGCCTTAAAGACATGGCCAAAGACCATAATATAAGTGCAAGTAGCTTTTCCCTCCAGAGTTCCCATTCCAGAAACATTCTTTCTACTGCTTCTGGATCATCATAAAATGTTCCTTCACCAGCCGCATCTTCGAGGAAGGAAGCGTCACAAACCATGGCCTCCCAAAAATACACAATACATCCATTTATAGATAAAATTACGCCTGAAAGTCAGGAGACCTTGATCAAGAGCAATATAGCTTCTGGATCAGCAGTGTCAATAACTGAAAATTAATACTGGCAGGAAGGTTTTAACTTATTATGAGGGAAGGGGGGTTACCTGTTCTCATGTATAGTTGAAATGTTCTTAACCGGTTCTGGACCGGCTCGTGTACTTTTACTGCTGCAGAGTGGCAGCATATCGTGAATCGATGTCTATACGCTCCATGAGTGTGCCCGTGGGTTGGGCGGACTCAATGTCTGCCGGTGACCCGCGATAGCCTGGTACACAAAAAAAGTGGGGAAGCGCCAATGTAAACACGGCGGTTCCCCACTATGTCAGGCGGCATGACAGTAATCTACTGATCCCTATCATCGGGATCAGTTAGATCTATCATGCCCCTGGCGGCCCAAACCCCACACCCCACACAGTTAGAACACACCTAGGGAACACAGTTAACCCCTTGATTGTCCCCTGCACCACCACATTATGGGTGTCAGGTCCGAGCATTCCTAGATGAACAGTTTCCTGGAAAGTGGATTGGTCGTCGTGGGCCAGTTGAATGGCCCCCAAGGTCTCCCGGTCTGACCCCCTTAGACTTTTATCTTTGGGGTCATCTGAAGGCAATTGTCTATGCTGTGAAGATACAAGATGTGCAGCACCTGAAACTACGGATACTGGAAGCCTGTGCTAGCATTTCTCCTGCGGTGTTGCTATCAGTGTGTGAAGAGTGGGAGAAGAGGGTTGCATTGACAATACAACACAATGGGCAGCACACTGAACACATTTTATAAGTGGTCAGAAACTTGTAAATAACTCATGAAAGAATAAAGTTACGTTAAAACCAAGCACACCATTGTTTTTCTTGTGAAATTCCCAATAAGTTTGATGTGTCACATGACCCTCTTCCTATTGAAAAAACAAAAGTTGGATTAAAAATGGCCGACTTCAAAATGGCCACCATGGTCACCACCCATCTTGAAAAGTTTCCCCCCTCACATATACTAATGTGCCACAAACAGGAAGTTAATATCAACAACCATTCCCATTTTATTAAGGTGTATCCATATATATCGGCCTAAACTGATGAATAGATTTTTTTTTTTATATTTTGTTTTTGGATATGTATTATAGCAAAAAGTAAAAAAATATTGTTTTTTTTTTTCAAAACTGTCGCTCTTTTTTTATTCATAGCGCAACAAATAAAAAACGCAAGAGGTGATCAAATGCCACTAAAAGAAAGCTCTATTTGTGGGGAAAAAAACACGACAATTTTGTTTGGGTACAAGGTCGTCCGACCGCGCAATTGTCACTTAAAGCAACGCAGTGCCGAATCGCAAAAAGTGCTCTGGTCAGGAAGGGGGTAAATCCTTCTGGGCTGAAGTGGTTAACCTATACAGTCCCTGTTAAGCTGTACTTTTATTTCAAGCATAATACTCCACACATTTTTTTTTTTTTTTTTTTTTTTTTTTAAGTTTTCCAAAAATTTAAATTTTTTTGGGGAAAAATATGTTTGTTTCATGGCTTCAAACATTTTCGGTAATTTTACAACTCTACTCCACGCAAAAAGTATAACACTAACTGCATGCTTGGTAAATGTAACATTTCGGCAGATGGAAGTCAATGGCTGCACTGCACTGTTTTCAGGAGTGTCCTCACACAGCGGTCACTGACATTCCAATGATGTCCCGTGTGGAATAAATAGAGGAAACTGCAAGGATTTCAAGGCCTTGGAATTCGAAAATCGTATGAAACGTATTACTAATAGACAAAATAGACATATATAATTTTTTTTTTTTTTTTGGAGTATCCCGGGGGGGGGGGATGAAAAAATACCAGGTAACAGAATTTCATATAAATCACCTACACTTAAGGTTCCGGAACTTTAGGAACGTCAAAGGAGATAAATAAGGTGTGCCCTGTAGTAACCTTACAGTCACTGGCGACACACTCCTGTGAGGACTTTTGTCACGTCACGTCGGTAACTGAAGGTAGACGGCTTTACAATGTAAATGGTTCGTACGTCAATCACAATATGAAAAACGCACCTCATCTCAACATTTTAATGGCTTTTACAAACTTCGGTACTTTGTTTGTATAAAAAGGGGTTTTTTTAAATTTAAAAACCTTTTGAATTTTTTTTTTTTTTTTTTTT
>BLSH010303093.1:717916-730066 GCA_018402905.1 Glandirana rugosa | reverse complement strand
AGCTGGAGGTCCGCTAATTGCATATCCCTGGCCTAGGCCATCTTTACGTAGAGCAACAATTCTTTTTTTCAGATCCTCAGAGAGTTCTTTACCAGGAGGTGCCATGTTGAACTTCCAGTGACCAATATGAGAGAGTGAGAGCGATAACAGCAAATTTAAACACACCTGCCCCTCATTCACACCTTAGACCTTGTAAAACCAACGAGTCACATGACACCGGGGAGGGAAAATGGCTAATTGGGCCTAATTTGGACATTTTCACTTAGGGGTGTTCTTGCTTCTGTTGCCAGCGGTTTAGACATTGATGGCTGTGTGTTGAGTTATTTTGAGGGGACAGCAAATTTACACTGTTATACAAGCTGTACACTCACTACTTTACATTGTAGCAAAGTGTCATTTCTTCAGTGTTGTCATATGAAAAGATAGAATAAAATATATATATAATTTTTTTTTTTCTTTTAAATGTGGCTGGGATGCTTGATCAGCCCTGCACTCTGCTGGGCAGTGCTACAAGTGTCTTCAGGGACTTTTACAAAAACTCCTGCAAACAGAAATGTGCAAGGTATGGCCTTTTGTGAGATACTGTATCTAATTTATCATTTACCATGATACAGTTTTAGGTTTAACCAAATTAATGGGTATAGTCCACAGTTTGTAGAATTTAGCAATCACTACTGTGGCAGTCAAGAATATGTATGACACTAATTGTTTCCTGTTCATGTGTGCTTTAATCAATTTAGTAATAATGATATATGCGCTAGTAATTTATATGAACAGAGAATTTTAATGATAGGTCCGCAGTCATAATGTTCTATCAAAGAATGCTAATACAGCAGGTTTTAATTAATGTTTCCAATGTAAGCAGACTGAGGGTGTGTTCGATGCTAAAGCATTATAAGCTTGGGCTGCAACAACAGAAAACCTGTTTCTGATTAGAGAATTGCTTAGCTGATTTCATAAACATGCCAGGGAATTTTCTGTATCCCCGGATTAAAGTTTAATACAAGTTTTTACAAGCTAAAAACAAATACCCCAAAATACTATTCTGTGTGAACATTTTTGCTTACTTAGAAGAATGAATTTATTGTTTAAATATCAGCTTAGATGGATTAATACTTTGAAATAAGCTGCTCAAGGGCTCAAAATGTGCCTAGACCAGCCTTTCCCAACCTTTTACCCCAGAGGAACCCTTGAAATACTTTTTAGGTCTCAGGGAACCCCTGCTAAAATTGTGGGTCAGTGAGAAGAATGTGCAGTGTACAGTAGTGGTCAGGATTCCACCCCTACAGACGGCTAATAAAAAAAAAAAAATTAAAAAAAATTATTGTCATCATGCAGCTGGCTCTGCCAATTGATGTTGGACCTGGTACTATGCAGGCACTAGTTCAGATGGGAGGTCAATCAGCCAAAGCTCAAGAAAAACCCAGCAACCTCTGGAGAAACCCTAGGCAAGAATGTATGCTGTACACTGAATATTCTAATAAACAGCAGACACTTGAAGCCATTTTGGCTGTACTTCTCCTATGGATAACAATTCGTTCTGCACTCCTGCGGCCCATTTTCAACCGACAGTGAGCTAAAGCCCACTGTCGGCTGACGTCACAAAGCCAGTCTAGGTTCTGAAAAGATCCCGACCATATGGTTGGGATTCACCCAGATGCTTGGCTCAGCCTCTCAGAAAGCCACTGAGAGCCTAAGCCAGTCGCTCACGCCCCCTGCACAGCTCAGTGCTCCAGTGAGTGCTGGAGGGGCACTGCAGAGAGCCGGTGACTGACAGTCACCAGCATTCTGTTGCCTGAAGACTGAGAGCTGAGCGATAAGCAGTGTTTGATAGCTCAGTTTTCAGTTTGGAACCTGCAGGGGACAGATGCAACATAGGACCAATGCTGCATCCACCTAGGTGAGTATAAATGTTTTTTTACAGAAATCCCATACTTCTCTAATCTTTAGATCCATTTCTGTGGGTCTGGGAAGATGCTGGGTACACCCTGTACATAGGACCTTAACTGCTACTCATGCTCTGCCCCCTCATAGAGGTAAGCTCTTTCCCAACATTTAATGGGCCAATGCCAGAGCATCTCCTGTTAACTGTAGCTTTGGTACTGGACTGTGAAATTTCGCATCCCTATTTTGTCCAATCCAGTAGAAGGATGGTATGGTGGATATAAGTGTCTGAGAAAAAAATATATAAATTTACTTCAATGGAAAAAAAATAAAAAAAATTACTGAAAACATTGCAGGTAACCTAAATAACCCAAAAAGCATAGGTATGAAAAAAAGTGTCCCTTCTAAAAATGCACCCAATGTACAATGAAGACTTTTAACCTTTAACACCCAACAATCACAGTGACATAGGCAGTTCTTACCGTCTCAAATCCTCTATGAGGGTGATCTGGAAAGCCGCCGGGTCTGCCACCTTTAAATTCATCAAACATCAGAAATGGATCCAAATTTCTAAGCTAAATAAAAAAAAGTAAAAAAAAAAAAATTACACATACAGTACCTAATCAACATTTTTTTTTAATAAGATATAGCTGTTCTCATGTGCATAATAAGAAAAACTATACTGTGTTTTCAGTAAATACACCTAATGAGCCAGTTCACGCCATAGAAACGCAGTTCAGATGCGTTCAGGATGCTTTTCTGCATGTGCATTTTTGATGCGTTGTTGGTGTGGTCCGGTGCATTTTTCCCCCTCTTTTTCTTAACCTTAAATAAGGACATAGGAGGTGTTCCAGTGCGTTTTTTGGTACGTTTAGGTGCATTTTTGATGCATTTTACCATGTTCCAGTACAGTCCAGTCCAGAAAATATCTAGCATGTTCTACTTTTTTTCATGGAACTGGAACGCACTGGAACTGACTGCACTGGTGTGAACTATGCCACTGAAAACCATATCACCTATTATCCATGTGTTTTTGATGTAGAAAAAAAGGCACTGGACTGCATGTGGTATGAACTGGCCCTGATATTATTAATTATTATGTGCACGTGCATTATTATGTGCATCTAAAATTACTTTTGTTGAGGCTTTCACATTTTGCATGATTTCTCTTATATATTTTAAGGATGATAGAATTGTAAAATACCGCTCTGTTGGCTATATTTATATTATGATGATCAATATCGGTGACGAAGGAATGTCAGATTATAGGCATCCTTATTCAAAAAGAATGCTTAAAATGTATAGCCTATAGCAACCAATCAGAATTCAGAAAAACACAGGCTAGTACAAGAAGAATTCTGATTGGCTTCTATGGGTTACTACACTTAGCCGTTGTAGGGCACAAATACTTTGCAGCACTTCCAAGCAAGAAACACAACCTGCTTATAAAATCAACAAATACATGCACATATATAAAATCCTCTCTTGAGTGATGTAGCACAGTGTTTCTCAACCTTTTACGGCGAAGTACCCCTGCAAGTCTAAAAAAAATTTCCTAAGTACCCCTGTCTCAAGAAAGTGATGGGCACTGATAGGAGGCACTGATGGGTGGCACTGATAGGAGGCACTGATGGGAGGCTGCACTGATGGGAGGCGCTGATAGCTGGGCATGCAGGCAGGATTCACCTTTTTTTTTTAGGGAGCCGCAGCAGCTATCTTCACACATGGCAGACAGGATATCTGAGGCACGCTGGAGAGGGGGAGGAGCCGGGAGATGGGAGGGCATGGGGCTGCCTACTGACCATGGTCAGTCAGCCCTGGCTGGGGAAACATCTTTCGGGCTGTGCGATGGGCTCCATTCCCTGGACAGGACCCCAGGCAGCTACCGCTGGCCTGCCGCCCCCCGCACACGGGGCAGACCGCTTCCCCCGTTGATAGTACAGTCCCCACAACATGGCTACAGCAAGCCGCCGGGGACAGTATGTGTGCGGGAGGAGGAAGCGGGACCCGGGAGAAAGGGCAATGGGCGTACCCCCTACCCGTGGTGCACGTACCCCCAGGGGTACGCGTACCACGGGCTGAGAAACCCTGATGTAGCACACCCAGATGAGAGGCGATTCACACGGAGGCTGTGCTCGCACTAGGAGACAGAGTGGAGACTGCTTCCTAAAAAGAACAAGCATGTATCTCCTGGTGCAGGGTTGATGCACAAAGTAATGCGAGTTGGCACATTTTAGGTTTTATATGGAAGCTTTTAATAAGTGGTTTTACACTACATTTCAATCTTCCCTATAAAATACTGTATATAGCATAAAAAAAACATTGAAAGTAGTAGTGGACGTTGTATGTGGAATAAATCCCCTGGGGATACAAGCGTTACTAGATCTACATTTTTTTTTTTAGTGGTTCATGGAGTTCTCAGAGGTGGATGAGCATGTTGAGTGGTGTGTTGCACAGAGTGGTTTGTCACAAGGATATCCAGCAAAGTGGCTTATCCTTATAAATATATCCTTTTAAATATTGAAGGAGAAGTAGACCAAAACCATTTAGTTCTCCACTCCTTTGACCGGTATTCAGCTGACAGTGGGCTAAAGTCCTCTGTTGGCTGACGTCACTCAGCCGGTCCAGGCTCTGGATGGATCCAGACTTTAAAGTATAATAGTTTTTATTGAAATTTAACATTTTAACAGAAACAAAGTGAATGACAATCAGGATCACAAGTGCAACGGTAAGAAAATAAACATCAGGACAAATTAATCAAGCAGAGAGGAGACATTATTCTGGGGGAACCCTTTGTATGAAAACCCAATTTGTTATAGATCGTATCAATTTGGGGTGAACTTGGTGAGAGATAGGGAGAGGGGTTGCGAAGAAGGACCAAGGGGAACAGGAGTAATATATGGAAGAGAACAAAAATACCAGTCATGAGAATAATACATGCTCCAGAACAATTTTAAATATCATGGATCCCGACTTTAATGTCAGGATCCACCCAGATGCCTGACTGCCAGCTGCTCCCACCCCCCCAGCCTGGTGCTCCTGTTAGTGCTGGAGAGGAAGAGCAAAAAAGTAGTGACTGACAGTCACTGGCTCCCTGCTCACTGAAGACCGAGAACTGAGCAGTGGTGGCCAGTGGTTTTTTATTTGGGGAGGGTGGCAAACACCCAAGCAACCCCCCCCCTGCTCTAGGTCAGTGGGTTGGTACTTACCCCATAGGTTGTGGGCAGGCAGCGCTCCGGCTCCAGTGGGCGGTAGCACCTGTGTCCTCTTCTCCTCTTCTGCATCACGGCAGCTTCCACCGTGAGTCTCCTCCCTCCTCGGGTCTCAAGACCTGCTTCCTGATTGGCTGAGAGGAGGATCAGTGTGGAAGTAGCAAATTTTCATTCGCTATTGTCACACAACTGGGTGGCCTCGGAGCACAGTGCTCTGCTCCCCGAGTCCACCCTTTTTTGAAGCCTATTAGAGCCTCTGGTTTTAATCACGTGCTTCAAAAAAAAAAAAAAAACACCCCCCCATTGGAATCCATGGTCCAGAGCCCTGCATGCAGATCAGGGGGCCGGACGCATGGATGGGGGGAGAACCCCAAATGGACGGGCCGCCGATGGAACGGATCGATCATTGGTCTTTGATCTCTCAGTTCATGGTCTTAGAGGCAGCGGGGAACAGCTGCCGCATCGGACCAATGCTTAATCCTGCACTTCTCCTAATAAAACACAGCACTGGTCACTTTGCAGATAAACAAGAGGCACTTTATTGATAATATGAAAGCACACTGAACACTTTAAATATTTATTTGCTGATGTACTAGACACTTTAGAGGTTTTTTTTTTTTATGTAAACATCACTCTATGTATATTTGATATACGTTTTTTATTTTGCATGCAAGTGATAGGCTATTTTAAAACAAACAAGTGCTGTATACGTAGGTATATAAATTATTAAAGGACAAAAAAAAGGCAAAACTTTTTATCTTAGTTTTGGACAGAGTGGAGAGGGATTAGAACACCCATTGGATCCTTTTTACGGTCTGTGCCCCCGTTAGGAATATTTTTCAAACAGAGAGGGTGAACCTCCCTATGGAGACACTAGTTCTGGTGACGAGGGGGTCCCCAAAAAATTCCCTTAGAGGGTTACTCCTCTTTTGTGGGGGGGGGGGGGGGGAAATAGCAAATAAAGAAAAAATAATATAGCACATATAATTGCAACACAATTCATATTGTAATTGAATGTTATTAAAAATGACCTTTCCTTTTCAATCTGCAGCCGCTGTAATTTTCTGAAAATGCAGTAAAATATGGCTACCTGGAGTTGTTCTGTACACAGAGTGTATACTGACCATTCCTTAGAAACATAATTTCCTGCTTGTGTGATTGGCTCACTGATTTTCCCAGAAGTCTGCCTAAGATACAAGTCACATTTCAGGCATCCCCTGCAACAAAAATGTAATTTTTGGAGAGACACTTCCAATAGGAACACGTCTAAGGCCATTGTGCCTGTAAAAGCGCCGGAAAAACTCATTCCAATGCGCCCAAGTGCTTTCACACTGGGGCGGTGCGCTTGCAGGACGTTAGGAAAAGTCCTGCAAACAGCATCTTAGGGGCGGTGCGGAGAATACACAGCTCCTGCTATTGAAATCAATGGGCAGCACTTTCGAAGTGGCTACACACCTGGTGATCCTGCCATGAAGATACCAGCTTAACCACTTGCCGACCGCAGTCTGACGTTGACAGAGTGGCTCGTTATCGCAAACTGCCGTCATACGACGGCAGCTGCGATAACTAGTGCTGTGAACGCGCGCTGCCAGAGGCGCGCTCATGCGCTCACTGTGTGCGGGGGGGGCCAGGGAGTGGGTAGGGCGGACTCGCCGGCTACCCACGATGGCCCCCCACAGTGAAAGAACGGAGGTCCGTGTATGTAAACACGGATCTCCGTTCTGTTAGGGGGGGGGAAGGGCAATGATCACAGGCTTCCTCTATATGGAAGCCGTGATCATCCCCTTCTCCAGCCAGGGCTGCCCACACACAGTTAGAACACGCCCAGGGAACACAGTTAACCCTTAGAGCGCCCCCTGCAGGTTAACCCCTTCACTGCCAATGGCATTTACACAGCAATCAGTGCATTTTTATAGCACTGATCGCTGTATAAATGCCAATGGTCCCAAAAAAGTGCCAAAATGGTCCGACATGTCCGCAGCAATATTGCAGTACTGCTAAAAATTGCAGATCACCGCCATTACTAGTAAAAAAAATATATAAAAACCCCAGAAATGAATTCTCATCGTCCGTAAACGCTGCAACTTTTGCGCAAACCAATCAATAAACGCCAAAAATATGAAGAATATAAATCGGCCAAAACCAATGAAAAAAAATATTTCTTTATATTTTTTTTTTTGGATTTGTATTTTAGCAAAAAGTAATAAATTTGGGGGTTTTTTTGCAAAATTGTTGCTCTTCTTTTGTAGCGGCGATCAGAAATAACACAGAGGTGATCAAATACCACCAAAAGAAAGCTCTATTTGTGGGGAAAAAAGGACGCAAATTTCGTTTGGGTACAACATCGCACGACTGCGCAATTGTCAGTTAAATCGACGCAGTGCTGAATCGCAAAAAGTGCTATGGTCCTAAAGTGGGAAATCCTTCCGGGGCTGAAGTGGTTAAAGAACTTCCTGTTATGTGGTGACAATGCCCTGTCTCCTATGCTGTCACCCTGTCACACAGGATTCCAATTACACAGCCATGGTCCTCTGTTGCATCCATTGCTGGAGTGTATACATGAAGGCAAGAAATGGCTGCAAACAGATGACAGGAAACCAGCAGTTCTGAGATACAACAAAGGATGAATACACAGCTATTCCAGCAAAGTGACTCAGAAAGCACTGAGGCCAGAGAAAGGCAGGCAGCTAATAGGAGGTCAACAAAGGCAAGTTTCTCGAACTACAGGTTTCATTTACTATGGAAAATCCTTTTCATCATTTTCTTGGATGTGCTCCATCTTTCCCATAAATTTGTTTTGTTAATCCATAACAAAACAAAATCAAGTTACGGCATGGCAGCTGGCACGGGACTCCATGTAGCCAACTTTAAGCAATTGCTAAAAGGTAACACAGAGGGCATTTAAGGAGAGGATGGGAGGAAATGTTCAACTAATGACGTTCTGAAGTTTTACATTTTACTTATCAGCCTAACAAATCAGCTAATGTTGTTGCAGAACAAAAAAGTAAAAGTACTAAATATATACAGTAAAACCTTGGTTTGACAGCGTTTTTCAAGTCAAGCAATTTTTTAAACTAAATGTTGACTTATATGTTGATATACAAGCAGTGTCCCATCACAACAGAGTATAAAAGAGGAGAGAGGCGCCTCTAAGTGTAGCAATATGGTTACATTTAATGAAGGTACAACATTTAGCAACTTACATGGTAATGATTAAAACAGGCACATCTAAGTATGCAGGCACCCGGGGTAAAGCTGTCCACATAGACCGTCCTCTGTACCACCATCAATGCCATCCCTTCCACACTGCGCTTCAAGCCTCACTTGCAGGGTAGTTTTCCCAGTCACGATTGCTGACTGACAGTGGTGAGAGCCGGCGGTGTGGAGGGCGGTCTATGTCAGTGATGGTGAACCTTTATGAGCCCGAGTGCCCAAACTGCAACACAAAACCAACTTATGTCTTTCAAAGTGCCAACACTGAAATTAAACCTGAATATCGAGGTTTTAGTTTAGAAAAAAACAACTTGTACAGTTGTGCAAACTAATGAACAGCTTTTGTCTTTTTTGACACCAATGATGAGGCACAATTCCTCCCAATTACACCAAAGATGGGGCACTATTCCCCCTAATGACACCAATGATGAGGCACAATTCCTCCCAATTACACCAAAGATGGGGCACTATTCCCCCTAATGACACCAATGATGGGGAACAATTCCTCCCAATTACACCAAAGATGAGGCATTATTCCCCCTAATGACACCAATGATGGGGCACAATTCCTCCCAATTACACCAAAGATGAGGCATTATTCCCCCTAATGACACCAATGATGGGGCACAATTCCTCCCAATTGCACTAAAGATGGGGTTCAAAGTTTCACAATGATGGCGCGCGAGCTAAAGCCTCGTAAACGCGGTGCGGCGGTCGTATGAAAACGGTCGTACAAATGATTGTTGTACGATCATCCGACCATTAGTACGCACGATTAGAACAGCTGACGTGCGACGGTCGTACAACAGGAGTTGGATGATCAGACTAGAAAACTTTGGTTGTACAACAAGCGGTCGTACGACTGTTGTATCGTGTGTACAGAGAAGTTGGTCCAACAAGTTGTACTGTGCAAAACATGCATGCTCAGAAGTCAGGAATGCCCGGAAGTGTCCGTCCGTGTAAACCTACGTTCCTAATTCACAAATCACATTCACCTGAACTTCCTCTTTATAAGCTCGTAACACGTCACTACGTTCAGCTTGGTCGTACGATGCACGTCAGTACACGAGATACAACAGCCAACATACGATTTTGGCCGTTTGGTCGTACGACCGTTGCATCGTGTGTACGAGGCTTAAGATTGCGGCGGCGACTTTGCCCCTGTAAAACAGGGATAAATGTAGGAGCACTGCTACGTGGGCTGCAGGCATGGTGGGGACCTCCAGGTACAGCACAAGGAGCAGGCAGTGTCAGAGAGGCCAAGGTGATTGACTGGCCTTGAGCAGGGTGGAGCAAGATGTCTGCTACTCACGGAGTTGAGGCAGAAGCCGCGGTCAGTCCTTCAGGCAGATGCGAAGGGTGAAGATCACCGCTATTCTATCCCCAGAGAGCGGGCCAGGTATAGAGGAGGCAGGGAGGGCCAGGCTGGTTGTGGCCGGGTGGAGCAAGATGGCCGCAGTACACCACGCTGGAGTAGGAGCCACGAGTTAGCCGACCTGCAGTCATGGAGGAAGGTGAGTAAGTCCGCTATGCTGGTCTCCAGTGCTGACCGACAGGGAAGCTCCAGGGACTGTGTGAAGAGCAATGCAGGCGTGGAGGAAAAGGAACAAGTCCAGACTGGCAGGAGCTCTTCAACAGCACGTCCTCTCAGATCTCCACACCCTCGGAGACAACTTGATTTCCACCCACACATCACCCCTGGCCCCAGCGGCCACGCCCACCTTGGACATGTTACCACTTGCCCTGCCTAGAGAACTGTGGGAGATGTAGTTTGAGGGGGGTGCGGTGCGGCGTGAAGTAAATCAGCTTGGTATGTATCTTATTCCCTGGCATGCCCACAGAGAGGGCTCAGCATGCCGGCTGTGGCACGCGTGCCATAGGTTGCCTTCACCGGTCTATGTGGACAGCTTTACCCCGGATGCTTGCATACTTAGATGTGTCTGTTTTAATCATCAACCATGTGAGTTTCATTAAATGTAACCATATTGCTCCACTTAGAAGCACCTCTCTGCTATTTTATACTCTGTAGCTCCTGCTGGATTTTGCTTCTGATCCCCTTGTGGAGGCTCCCATTTGTGGATGGACATTTTAAGGTTACACAATCTATCACATTGCTATAATCTTTTTATATGGACTATAAACTGAAGGACTTATGAATAAATGGTTGTGTAATGAATCATCTGAGTTTCCATTATTTCTTATAGGGAAATTTGCTTTGATATACAAGTGCTTTGGATTACAAGCATGTTTCCGGAACGAATTATGTTCGCAATTCAAGGTTCTACTGTATGTGGCAAAGTTATTTACAAATGAAATGAAGGCACTTTGCAAAATTTTGTATTTGTGTTTCTTTATTGCTTACACTACAAAAAAAAAAAAAAAAGGAGCAAAGGTAACAAAAGCAAAAGCATGGAGAGAGGGTACCCAATTAGGCTAGTTTCACACTGCCGTGATCAGATTTTGACCCGACATTTTAGGGAGATTATGTAGTGCAACTTTGAAAAGGTTTGTAAATTCTATGGGGCCAAAAATCCCACTGGAACTGCACCACGGTAGTACAGAAAACTTTTCCAAAATCGCACCATGCTGAGTCGCATTGATGTGAATGGACAATAGAGCTGCACGATTCTGGCCAAAATGAGAATCACGATTTTTTTGCTTAGAATAAAGATCACGATTCTCTCACTATTCTCGCAGCGTAATATATTACATATACAAAAAAATTGGGCTAACAGCACTGTTTAGTTTTTTGAAAGGGTCATTTTTCCAAAACAAATCGCGTTTAAAAGACCGCTGTGCAAATACCGTCTGACATATAATATTGTAACAACCGCCATCTTATTTTCTAGTGTCTCTGCTAAAAAAAAAATATATAATGTTTGCGGGTTCTAAGTCATGTTCTAGCACAAAATACTGGCTTTTATTTGTAAGCAGCAAATCAGAAAAGATTTAGTCTTTAAATGGTTAAACTGAACATCTTCTATGCACTGGAGTTCATTCAGAGTGCATTCCTTTGAAGTAATTAACATTGTATCTCTTCTAGCGTCTTTATCAATGGTGACTTCAGAACTTGGCTCTCTGCCCAGACTTGGCAGTCTCCCCAGAGACTCAAGTCGCTCTGACTTAGAAAAGACTTCAGGCGACTTGCATTGACTTTTATTACAGTCAAGCCGTGCTGAGTCGCCCCGCAAGTCGGACCTCATTAACTGCACTAAAAATCGCGGTAATGCCTGATGGAGATGGGGGGGGGGGGGGGTTGGGTGGATCAAGATCGCAATTTTAATACGATTAATCGTGCAGTTCTAATGGACACCATTGAAAACAATGCGATTTTCATCTTATCAGCTTATCTCTGCAACTCCCAACAGTTAAGCTTTGCAGCCCCACAACCACTGTCTTGCTTACCTCTTTACCAACAGTGTCATGCAATTCTGCTATCTCCAATACGGAATTGCAAGTAGAAGGGAGGCCATTCCCCTCTGTCTCGCCGAATCAGATTAGAGGGAAGTCGGGTGTAAAAGGGACAGCCTATCTGTTTACATTCTACTGCCCATATAGCAGAGCTCAGCGGACAGATCTTCTGCAGAGAAAAAGCAGATCCGGCCCATGTGAAAGGGGGCCAAGGGAGGGTTACAACCCTTTTTTTTTGTTTGTTTGAGTTTTTTTTGCGATTTGAATCCCATTGTGGATATCTCACTTCCTGGCCCATAGCCAAAACAGGGGGCAAGAGGAAATCCCTATAAATTAAATGAATCTGCACTGAGTTGTCCTATGAGGCTGCAGGGCTCCTGACCCTCTGTCTGGACAGTGCTGATTGGCCCTGTGCTGTTCACATGCACCC
>BLSH010303093.1:707454-717906 GCA_018402905.1 Glandirana rugosa | reverse complement strand
CCCCCCCCCCCCCCCCAAGAAAAAAAACCTCTCTAGCAATACACACCAAACTGAGAATGTGATGCCTGACTCCAAAGACTCTGTCTTATCCGGACTTGTCCAGTGGGACAGTGCAAGTAGGGGAAGATCTGTGCATACAAGATCAAGCAGCCTTTTCACACAATGCAGAGGATTAACCCCTTAGGTTCCACAGTGAGTATAATAAACATACTTTACTGCATAGGTGTCAAACACAAGGCCCGCAGGCCGAATCCGGCCCTCCAGGCCATTTCATGTGGCCCTTGCACCTCTCCTGCAGCTGCAGGGGAGCTCCAGCCCACCTCTGGTCCTCCTCCAGACACTGTACTTTCTGCTTTCCAGCAATGCAGCCAGCTTCTTCCCAGCAGCAGCATAAGGTAAGGGGGTGCACTTTGATGTAAGGGAGGGTGGAGGATTCATCTTCTGATGGTGGGGGTGACTCTTGACATCTAATGTAAGGGAAGGGGAATGCCCTGGACATATAGTCTTAAAGATACAACCGGCCCTTTTATGGGCAATCATAATGCTGATGTGGCCCACAATGAAATTGAGTTTGACACCACTGCTTTACTGCATATACAGACTGATTTTACTATTGTGGGCTTAGTAACACTTTAAGTTTCTTTCAGGGACTCCCATGCAAAAAAATAGTAACTCTGTAATAATCTGCTGCTGACAGTCGGAGCAGGCAACAATGTATCTTTTTCTGTTTACATTTTAACACACACTGTAACAAGCTATCACAGCAAACATTGTCCAAGGGCCCGTTCACTCCACAACGTGGTGCAAGTAACCTGCATTCCACGTGCGTTTCTGGTACAAAGGTCAAAATGCACTGCAGTTGTGTTCTCCAAATGCAAGCTGCAAGCTCAGTGTGTTTGCCTGCACCGAATTCCATGTTACTAGCCTTAGGGCCAGTTCATGGTGTGAAGCAGCCCTAAGGCTAGGCTCACACTATATGCGGGTGTGAGATTGCGTGCAATCACATGCTTCACGTTTTCCCTCACCCACATCAAAAATGCACTGCTGTTAGCAGAGGCACAGGGGGTGTCCATTCAGTCCAGCCCCACCCCCTCTCACTCCTCATTGGCTCACTAACTTTGATTGACAGCAGCGGGAGCCAATGGCACTTCGCTGCTGTCTCAGCAAATAAGGAGGTAGAGTCCCGGACAGCCGGACCTCTCAGGCAACATCACTGGATCGAGATGGGGGTCAGGTAAGTTTTTAGGGGGGCTTCTGCACACAGAAGGCTTTTTATTTTAAAAAGGAAGTAAAGCCTACAGGTAAGCCTATAATAAGGCTTATGTGCAGGTACCTTCACGGTTTAGGAGATATTCACACTTCATGCAGCAGGTGATGTCACCGGCGCATGCGCTCCAAAGGGACTGTATACCAATGCCGTGGCCAATCAGACTTCTGGAGGACGAAAACCCGGAAAGAAGACCGGGTAAAGATGGAAGCGTCTGTTAGGGCCGGTTCACACTGCTGCGATCCTGGTGATCGGATGCGATTCGCACTGCACTGCAGTGTGAATCACATGCGATCTCAGTGCGATGCAAATTCAGCTATATAGTATGGCTGAATTTGCATCGCAATCGGAGCAAACTCGCACAGGACTCTTTTTTTTCCCTGCAGCAGCAGAATCGGATGCCATGGGTGTTCGAGTTTGCAGTGCAATATGCAAACGGATTTGGGGGTGTCATTAGCTTTGTATTGGCACTCCCTGCAGTTGGCATATAACAGTGTGAACTGCTGCCGGGAGACATGCAATGCGGGAACCCGCAGTGGATTTGCAGGGTTCCCGCATCGCAGCAGTCCTAAGAGCTCACAGCACGAAGGTGCAGGGCTTCATTCTAAGGTAAGTATTTCATAATGTGTATACTAGCTCATCTCTGTGAATGAATGACACAGCTTTGCAGATGGCGTCACATACACCCATGCTCAATTCAAAATTAAACAGTAACCTGCAGAGTAAAGAATCCAAAATACATAAAAATCCATTAAAATTATTGTAAAGGTAACAATAAAAAAAAATAAAAATAATAATAACAAACATCTCTATACTTGCCTGCTCTGTGCAATGGAATTGCACAGAGTAGCTGTGAACCACCTCTTCTCGGGTCCCCTGCTAGTGCTCCTGGCCCCTTCTCTCTGTCCAGTGCCCCCATGGGAAGCGGTTTCCCATGGGGACACTTGTGTGCGCTCGCTCCTGAGCCCCGCTGCTGCGTTCATTGACACAGACAGTGGGACTGACAGCAGCAGGAGCCAATGGCTGCCGTTGCCCCAGCAAAGCCAGTGAGACCCGGAAGTGATCCTTGAATTTGCTCTTCTTGGCCAAGAAAAATAGCAACTAGTCTCATGCCTTGCACTTGTCAAAGTTAATCCAGAAGTAGAATGATCCTTCTAGAAAATCAAAACAATGACATAGTACTCAAACAAAAAGTCGTTCAAAACTAGTTAAATCAATGAAAGACACCATCCAATGGAAAAAAGTCGAAAAGGGACAACGACACAGATTTAGTGTATTTCTAAAAATCAGGCCGGTGATGTTAAAATGGAACTTTAGTCAGACAATAAAGGCCTGATAGATCACTTCATACTGACCCCTTTTGCAGGTATAGCTATGTAAAACATTAAAAATAAGTGCCTATTTTTTTTTCCTGCCAGTAAATACCTTATACAGCCCACTTCCTGTGTCTTGTATGGAAAAAAGCCTCTGCGCTTGACATCATGCACAACTCTCTCTCTCACTCTTAAGAGAGTTTGCCAGGAAGGGAGAGGGGGGGGGGGGTGAGTCATAAGAGGGCCAATGAGAGCTGCAGAGCTGGAGGTGTGCCTCTGTGTAAATCCAGGAAGTGAACAGGCAGCAGCTTCAGCTGCCCACAGTTAAAATGGATGCAGCCAGACTCAGTGGAGGGAGATATCTGCAGTATATATAAAATAATATGCAAAGTGGTTGGAGAGAAGCTTCAGAATGGAAAAGATGTTTTTAATACAAAATTATGTGAGCATACTGCAGTTCCTCTTTAAAATCAGAGAGGCCGATCCCCTGGCAGCCTAAAGATTTACTGCTGCTCAGGGGCTCTGGGTTTCAGCAAAATGGCCGCCTTCGGCAAGAAGAAACCAAGCAATGCTGGAGGCAATTTACAGCACACACTAATTTTGGTAGCATAATTGCTAATGTGGAATGTATGTTCCTTGCTAATGAACATTCATTTTTTTTAATCAAATGGTTATGGGTAATGTTACACTTTAAACCCAACACACAGCACAATACAGACCCTTCTAGATTTAGGCACAAGAACAATCAATGTTTTCTTATTTATGTTCTATATGTATTTTAGAAAAATGGAAATCTCATACCTCACATCTGCCAATACTCCTCCGTACTCGGGCACCAACTCCCTCGGACTGCTCCACGCTCAGGACAGTTTTCACCACTTTTCTAGAGACCATCCTTCCAACTTGCGAGAACATACACACGTTGGGATCCTGGTTGGAGTCGTGGGGTCTGTAGCACGTGTCAACAGATTCAGCTGGAGAATTCAGTGCACTGCTTCCAAAAAGCCTCCACAAAAGCAAAGTGATGACTGTTCTTATAAGCATGAACTACAGGGCAGGATATTCCGATTCCTAGGTTTGTTTTGTTAACCAAATGAAAAAAGAAAAAACATTCTGAGAACATGATGAACGCATTCCACTGAGCATGCCAAATATCTTTACAGGAAGCAGAATTAAAAGTAAACTTGATGCAAGTATACAGATGCTAACCTAATTATATGCCAATAATAAGGACCAAAGATGGCCATGTGCACACTAATGCCCCGTACACACGGTTCGACGGTCATATACAACACGTCGTACTCGCGACCGTTGTATGAGAAATCGATCGTTCGTAAGCGCGATTTGAACAAACGACGGTCGTACAAGGGAGCTGTATGAGCAGACTAGAAAACTTGGTACAACAAAGTTGTATTGTGCAAAACACGCATGCTCCGAAGTCAGGAACGGCTGGATGCTAATTACATGCACCTGAACGTTCTTTCCCCAGACGTACGATCGTGTAGTGCAGTCAGTATGCTGCATACAACAGCCAACATACGATTCAACACGATCGTACGTGCGATCGTTGAACCGTGTGTACGGGGCATTAGGCCTCATGCACACTGCTGCTGGTAAACGGACGTTTAAAGGCATTTGGGCATTTTTTTCAGCTGCCCCTGAATGCATCTAATGTTATCTTATCAGTACATTTACACAAGGTAGTTTAAGGTCGTTTCCAGGCAGTTGAGTTTAAAGGCTTTTTTTGGAACGCCAAAAAATGGGTTCAGACAGCAGTTCAGAGGCATTTGAAATGCCAAACAGCTTGTAAACACGCCTAAACCTGGTAACTCGCGTCTAGGAGCATTTCGTTTACAGGCGTTTCTATTTTTTTTTTAAAAAGGGATTTTATTAAAACTTACCGTAAAATCCTTTTCTCCAAGTTCACTGACAGACGCAGCTCTCCATTACGTGTGGGGTTTATGCTGGTCTCACTAGGAGTTAACTAGGAAGGGAAAAGAAACAGCTGGCCCCTCCCATGGGGCCGTCCTCTCTTCCCACATAAACCCCCTCCATAGCATAGCTCATCAGTTTGTACACAAGCCGTAACAAGAACAGAGCACAGAGGGGTGGGTGCTGCGTCTGTCAGTGAACTCGGAGAAAAGGATTTTACGGTAAGCTTTAATAAAATCCCTTTTTCTCCTATCGTTTACTGACAGACGCAGCTCTCCATTACGTGTGGGGATGTCCCCAAGCTGTGTCAAAAAGAGGGGTGGGTAAACGCTAACAGTACCCAACAGAGCCTCTAAGGAGGCGCCAGACGCGCCTACGCTGCCGCCTGCAAAACTTTGCAGCCAAAAGCAGCATCCGAAGATGCAAACACATCAACTTTGTAAAGCTTAGTGAAAGTGTGAACCGAGGCCCAAGTGGCCTCCTTGCACACCTGTGACACCGAGGCCTGGTGTCTAAAAGCCCAGGAAGTG
Organism: Glandirana rugosa; assembly: GCA_018402905.1. Taxonomy (NCBI): domain Eukaryota; kingdom Metazoa; phylum Chordata; class Amphibia; order Anura; family Ranidae; genus Glandirana; species Glandirana rugosa. Next base: position 712,864 of record BLSH010303093.1, on the reverse strand, counting down.
CTAACAGCCCGGGTAGAATGAGCCGTGACCGGAAAAGGGGAACCTTGCCCAGAACAGAATACGCATGGGTCACAGTCTGTCTGATGCAACGAGAGATCGTAGCCGAGGAAGCTGCCAAACCTTTGCGCGGACCCTCAGGCAGCACAAACAGAGCATCAGCTTTTCGAAAAGAAGCTGTAGCAGACAAATACACCCTTAAGGCCATCACTAGGTCCAAAGCATGCAATTCAATTTCTTTTGGGTGCGATGAACGAGGGCACAATGAAGGAAGAACAATATCTTCATTAATGTGAAAGGAAGAAACCACTTTCGGAAGAAAGGAAGGAGAGGGTCACAAGACCGCCTTATCGTTATGCAGGACTAAGTATGGAGACTTGCACGAGAGTGCTGCTAATTCAGACACCCGTCTGGCGGAGGTGATGGCTACTAGGAAGGCCACCTTCTGCGAGAGCAGTTGTAAGGAAATCTCCCTGATTTTCTCATAAGGTGGTTTCTGAAGTACAGAAAGAACCAGATTCAGATCCCACGGAGCCAATGGAACCTTCACCCGAGGCGCCACATGTCGTACACCTTGAACAAAGGTACGAATCAATGAGTGCGAAGCCAAAGGTCTCTGGAAAAGAACTGCCAGAGCTGATATCTGGCCCTTGAGGGTTCTCAAAGCCAGTTTTTTGTTCAGGCCCTGCTGCAAAAAAGTTAGGACCCTGAATACCACATAAGAGCGAGGGTTATGACCCTCCGCCTCGCACCAAGCTATATATATATAAACCTTCCAGGTGCGGTGGTAAATCTTGCGAGAAGTACACTTGCGAGCCTTCAACAATGTAGGGATCACTGAGTCAGCGACTCCCCTATCTCTTAGCACCTGGGACTCAATAGCCAAGCCGTCAAAGCCAGCGAGGGTAAAGCAGGGTGCAAGATGGGCCCCTGAGACAGAAGATCGTCTCTCAGCGGGAGCCGCCAGGGGGCGTCTGCCACCATTTGTACCACATCAGCGTACCAAGTGCGCTGAGGCCAATCTGGAGCCACCAGGATTATTGGTATTCCCTCCGCCACTATCCTGCGGATCAAACGCGGTAACAGTTTTATCGGAGGGAAGGCATACAGAAGTCGGTACCGGCCCCAAGGGGCCACCAGAGCGTCCGTGGCCACTGCCAACGGATCCTTTGTTCTGGCAACAAAAGGTCTACACCTTGTGATTGAACCGAGACGCCATGAGATCCACGTCCGGCGTCCTCCATCTGCGGCAAATCTGGTTGAACACCTCCGGGTGGAGGGACCACTCTCCCTCGTCCAGCGTCTGGCGACTGAGAAAATCCGCCTGCCAGTTCTCCACACCTGGAATGTAAATGGCGGAGATTGCCGGAACGTGACGTTCCGCCCAACGCAGTATCAGAGCTGCCTCCGCCGCTCTTGTGCCGCCCTGATGGTTCACATACGCCACTGCTGTGGCATTGTCCGACTGAATTTGGACCGGACGGTCCTGCAATCTCACTGTCCAGTGAGATAGGCACAATCTGATTGCTCTCAGCTCCAGTACATTGATGGGGAGGCGAGCCTCCTGTGCCGACCAACGGCCCTGGGCAGACAGCTGCCCCAGGATCCCTCCCCAGCCTGAAAGACTGGCATCCGTGGTGATGATCACCCACTGGAGAGGCAGGAACGACTTCCCCTGAGTCAGGGCCGGGTCCCGAAGCCACCAGGTCAGAGACGGCCTGGTCTTTGAGCTCAGACGAATCAGGAGGTCCAAGGACCGAGGTGACCTGTCCCACCGGGCCAGAATTGCTCGCTGAAGGAGACGAGACCATGGGCAAATGGTATCGCCTCGAAAGACGAGACCATGAGCCCCAGCACCCGCATACAGAATCGTAACAACGACCGACGGTGCGACAGAAGGGTTCGCACTGCCGACTGCAGAGACAGTAACTTGGCTGGAGGAAGGAACACTTTTGCCTGCACTGTGTCCAATATCAGACCAAGGTACTCCAGGCGACTGGTCGGTGACACCGACGATTTTGCAGGTTGAGTAACCAGCTGAAATCCTGCAGCGAGGTCATTGTGATCCTCACATTCTCCTCCGGAGCCGAGGCGGACTCAGCTCGCAGGAGCAGGTCGTCGAGGAAGGCTACTACCGCAATGCCTCTCTGTCGCAGCAACGCCAACACCGGGGCTAGCAGTTTTATGAAAACTCGGGGGGGTGAGGACAGACCGAAGGGGAGTGCCACGAATTGAAAATGGAGGTCTCCCACTGCAAAGCACAGGAAGTGCTGATGCCGTGGACAAATGGGTACATGGAGGTGCGCATACCTGATGTCCAGGGACGCCAGAAACTCCCCCTGATGGAGGGCGGCCACAACCGAGCGGATAGATTCCATCCGGAACTTCTGCGCCCTGACATACCGGCTCAGGGCCTTTAGGTCCAGTAATGGCCGAACCCCCCCTTTTTTGGAGACCACGAACAGATTCGAGTAGAAACCTCGAAACCTCTCTTCTGTAGGTACTGGCACAATCACTCCCTGGTCTGAAAGTGCTTGAACAGCCCCGAAGAGGGCCTCCCGGCGATCCTGCGGGAGCCCTAAGTTTGATGGGAAGAACCTGTCTGGGGGTAGAGTGTTGAACTCTATCCTGTACCCGGCGGACACCACTTCCCGGACCCATGATCGGGAATGTGAGCCAGCCACCGATCTGCGAACCCCAGAAGACGTCCCCCCACCCAAACGCGGGTGGGGGCAACCCATCAGGCTGAGGAGGACTTGTCTTCCGCCTTTTCAGTTTTGGGCTGCCACTGCCGCTTACCGGCCCCTGCAGCGCCCTTACCAGGACGGGTCCCCTTACCTGTTGCGCTCGGGGCGCGAAAAAACCTCTTCTGACCCGAGGGAGGGGGCCCCTGTCTACGGCGAAACTTGCTCCTCCGGGGGAAAGGTACTCTTACCTCCCGTAAAGTCTTTTATGATCTCATCCAAACGTGGACCAAATAGACGTCCACCCTGAAAAGGGAGGTCAGCAAGACATTTTTTGGAAGCATGGTCGCCAGACCAAGAACGCAACCAAAGTATCCTTCTGAGGATAACGGCAAAAAAAAAAAAAAAAAAAAAAAAAAAATCGCTATCCTGGATAACACTGGCAGTAAATCAACGGCCGCATCACAAAGGTACTTGAACCCTTGGAGCAAAAACTCTGCCATTCACGGTAAAGAAAATGATCAAAAAATTGATCGTAGGGGTAAGCCTTGGGGACCCTAGGGGGCCTAGAGAACCCACACACACCCCCCCTCTTATTCATCGGGGGAGGATTCTGATCCGGAAGTGGCCTCAGGGGTCTCAGGGACACCAGTGGATCTAACTGTGTGTGGGCTGCCCTGGCTGGGGAAAGGGGATGATCACAGCTTCCATATACAGGAAGCCTGTGATCATCGCTCTGCCCCCTCTATGAGAACGGAGATCCGTGTTTACATACACGGACCTCTGCTCCCTCACTGCGGGGGGGCCATCGCGGGTAGCTGGCGACGATCGAGTCCGCCCTACCCATTCCCTGGCCCCCACCCCGGACACAGTGAGCGCGCCTCACAGCACTAGTTATCGCAGCCGCCGTCATATGATGGCGGTTTGCGATAACGAGCCACTCTGTCGCCCTCAGACTGCGGTCGGCAAGTGGTTAAAAATATATCACACCTCCCCCTTGAATTGTAAATTATGTTTTTTGAATAATTGACATTCTGGCAGCTAGAAAGTTAATATATCAAAAAATAAAGTTACACCCATTCAACCGAGTGATTGTACAGGTTTTTTTTTTTTTTTTAAATAACAAACATGTCATACTTACCTGCTCTGTGCAAGGGTTTTGCACAGAGCAGCCCCAATACTTTTCTTCTGGGGTCCCCCGGTGGCGCTCCTGGCCCCTCCTCTACATTGGGTGCCCCCACAGAGAGCCAATTTCCATGGGGGCACCCGTGCAGGCACGTCCATTGACACAGATAGCAGAACTCGGCCCCCGGCACCCATTGCTATCAATCTATGCAATGAAGACCCAAGACAGCGGCTGGACTGCTGGGCTTGTTCTCGTTGCTGGAACGATTGGGTTCAGGTAAGAAAAAATGGGGGCTCTAGGAGGCAGCTGCAGCGCAGAAGATTGGATGCATTAAGGTGAAAAACCATGAGACTTTACAACTCCTTTAACCCCCCCCAAAAAAAGAAAAAAAAAATTAGCCAGGCCCACCCAATACAGTAAACACACCTGTCAGGGGCATCTATGCACAAAAACATTGCTTGCACTACATCTACATGTTACATATAACTGAGATTCTAGGGCTTCATGATAAAGCCCCCGTTCACAATGCAGCGATTTGTCATGCAATTTGACAGGTCAAGTCGCATCCTATTGCCGGCAATGGCAGTGCTCAAATTGATTTGAAAAAGTAGAACATGCACTACTTTTGGTGATTTTGGTTGGGGCTTCATTAGATATCTGTGAGTGACGCCACACAGATGTCTTCAAAGTCACACTGAAGATGCACTGAGATGCGGCTTTGAAATCATACAATTTCAAAGCCGCACTCAATGTGAATGGGAGCAAACTCTACTCTGACTTTTAAAATGCCCCCTATTGTAAATATAAGGTACTGAAGTTCATCGCCCACAAATTTAAAGCATGACAAGTTGGGTATCCATTTACTTACTGTAACCTCATCTCTTTATATTTTACCAAAATGGGCAATATATTGGGTTTCTGTTCTTCCCGCACGCATCACCCTGGTACTGTTAAGACTTAAAGGCGCCCAATTTAAAAAAAAAATTACAGTATTCAAAACAGCCAAACTTATATCTTTGAATACTTTTAAGTGCAAAGGAAGAAATTGGGGTCTTATAGACCCCAGATCCCTCCATAAAGAGTACGTGTCACTGCCTATTACTCTTACAAGGGATGTTTACATTCCTTCTGACAGCAATAAAAGTGATCAATATTTTTTTTCAAAAGGACAGTGTAAAAATAACAAAAATAAATAAAAATTAAATAAAATAAATAAGGAAAAAAAAAAAAAAAATTGAAAGCGCCCCATCCCTCTGTGCTCGTGCGCATACCTAAGTCACGACCGCAAATGTAAACAGTGTTCAATCCATGCATATGAGGTATCGCCACGATCGTTAGAGCGAGGGCAGTAATTTTAGCTGAAGACCTCCTCTATAACTCTAAAGTGGTAACCTGTAGACATTTTTAAAGCGTAGCCTATGAAGATTTTTAAGTACTGTAGTTTGTTGCTATTCCACGAGTGTCCGCATTTTTAAAGCATAACATGGGGGGGCTGTGTGATGTGCAGGGGGGGCTGTGTAATGTAAAGGGGTCCAGCGGTACGGGGGCTGTGTAATGTATGTGTCGGGGGCATGGCGACCTGGGGAAATGTAATGTGTCGGGG
>BLSH010303093.1:684888-700329 GCA_018402905.1 Glandirana rugosa | reverse complement strand
CCCCCCCCCCCCCCCCCCCAGTCCAAACCAGGCTCTGCGGGTCTGGTTTGGATATTAAGGGGAACCCCGCGCCAAAATTAAAAAAAAATTGACCTGGGGGTCCCCCTAGAATCCAAATCAGACCCTTATCCGAGCTTGCAGCCCTGGCCGGTTAGGATGGGGGGGGGGGAGAGCGAGCGCCCCCCCCCCCTGAACCGTACCAGGCTAACTGCCCTCAACATGGGGAGTATGGGTGCTTTGGGGGAGGGGGGCTCTGCCTCACCTCCTCAAAGCACCTTGTCCCCATGTTGATGGGGACAAGAGCCTCTTCCCCACAAGTCTGGCCGGTGCTTGTGGGGGTCTGTGGGCAGGGGAGCTTAATAAGGGGGCCCCCATATCCCGACTCCCCCATGTGGACAGGTTTGGGGTACATTGTACCCCTACCCATTCACCAAAACAGGAGTGTAGTGTAAAAAAAAAAACATTAGGCAATTTTTGACAAGTCCTTTATGTTGTATTATAGCTCTTTCTTCTTTCTTCCTCCATCGTCTCCTGGCCCGGTCCTTCTTCTGATCTTCTTCTTCTTTTAGACTTCTTGTTTAGTCTCTTCATCATCGACCTTCAATATTCATCTTCATCTTCTTTCTTCTTTCCCCGCCACCGCACTCTCCGCTGCTGCTGTCCGGCCCCTGCAGCATCTCCCTGAACGGGTGGTCTTCACGATGACAGTTCTTTTATAAGAAGGGGCGGGGCCACCCGTGACATACATAGGTGACCCGCCCCGTCTGACATCACATGAAGTCACTCAGTTATGTCACTGGGTGGCCCAGTCCCTTCTTATAAAAGTACTGTCATCGTGAAGACAGCCCATTCGGCAAGACGCGCAGGGGCCAGACTGCACCAGCAGAGAGAGCGGCCGCGGGGAAAGAAGAAAGAAGATCAAGATGAAGATGAAGATTGAAGAGAGGAAGCAAGAAGGATAAAAGAAGAAACAGAAGACCAGAAGAAGGAGCGGGGCCAGGAGAAGATGGAGGAAGAAAGAACAAAGAAGAAAGAGCTATAATACAAAATAAATGACTTGTCAAAAACTGCCTATTGTTTTTTTTTTACACTACACTTATTTTTTGGTGAATGGGTAATCCTATTCACATAGGGGGGGTTGGGATCTCTGGGCCCCCTTATTAAAGGGGGCTTACAGATTCTGATAAGCCCCCTGCCCGCAGACCCCCACAACCAATGGCCAGGGCTGTGGGGATGAGGCTCTTCTCCCCATCAACATGGGGACAAGGTGCTTTGGGGGGGACCTCAAAGTATCCTCCCCATGTTGAGAGCATGAGGCCTGGTATGGTTCGGGGGGGGGCGCTCATTTGTCTCCACCCCCTCCTGCCATGCCAGGGCTGCGTGCTCGGATAAGGGTCTGGTTTGGATTTTGGGGGGTACGCCACGCCATTTTTTTTAACAAGTTGGCGCGGGGTTCCCCTTAAATTCCATACCATACCTGAAGGGCCTGGTTTGGATTTTGGGTGGAACCGCACGTAATTTTTTTTTTGAAATTTTGGCACGTGGCTCCCCTTAAATTCCATACCAGACCTGAAGGGCCTGGTTTGGATTTTGGGGGAAACCAAACGTTTTTTTTTTTTTTTAATTTTGGCACGGGGTTCCCCTTAAATTCCATACCAGACCTGAAGGGCCTGGTTTGGATTTTGGGGGGAACCGCACGTAATTTTTTTCTTTATTTTGGAGTGGGCCCTGCTGTTGCAAACTAGTTAAAAAATTGTGATAAAATACCCCAGTCAAACAGGTGGAGAAAAATTGGGCCTTGTGTGTTGGCGTTGCCAGAACACTGTAACCCCTTGCAGTTACTCTTGTTGGACGGAGGAACTGGGCCTGATGTTGTAAATTAGTTTACAAATTCTGACGAAAGCCCCCAGTCAAACAGATGGCCAAAAATTGGGCCTTGTGTGCTGGCGGTGCCAGAACACTGTAACCCCTTGCAGTTACTCTTGTTGGACGGAGGAACTGGGCCTGATGTTGTAAATTAGTTTACAAATTGTAACGAAAGCCCCCAGTCAAACAGGTGGCCAAAAATTGGGCCTTGCTTGTTGGCGGTGCCAGAACACTGTAACCCCTTGCAGCTACTTTTGTTGGACGGAGGAACTGGGCCTGATATTGTAAAATAGTTTAACCACTTAAGCCCCAGACCCCTTTTTTACACTTGTTGTTTACAAGTTAAAATCATTTTTTTTGCTAGAAAATTACTTAGAACCCCCAAACATTATAGATTTTTTTCAAACACCCTAGAGAATAAAATGGTGATCGTTGCAATACTATTTGTCCCACGATATTTGCGCAGCGTTCTTTCAAGCGTGATTTTTTTGGAAAAAAAACGCTTTTTTGAGTTAAAAAATAAGACAACAGTAAAGTTAGCTCAATTTTTTTGTATATTGTGAAAGAGGATGTTACGCCGAGTAAATAGATACCATACATGTTAGGGTTGAAAATTGCGCACACTTTCGGAATGGCGACAAACTCCAGTACTTAAAAATCTCCATAGGTGACACTTCAAAAAATTTTTACCAGGTTAGAGGTGCAGAGGAGGTCTTTTGCTAGAATTACTGCTCACACTCTGGCAATTGCAGTGATACCTCACATGTGTGGTTTGAACATCGTTTTCATATGCGGGCGTGACTTACATATGCATTTTCTTTGCTGCGCGGTGGCGCTTTACATTTTTTTTTTCCTCCTAACACTATTCCTTACAAAAAAAAAAAAAAATCTGATCACTTTTATTGCTATCACAAGGAATGTAAACACCCCTTGTGATAGTAATATGTGGTGACAAGTACACTTTATGGAAGGATGGGGGATCTAAAAGACCCCCCATCCCTCCTTTGCACTTTACAGTATTCAGATCTCCAAAAACGGCGATTCTGAATACTGTAATTTTTTTAACACCGGTGCCATTTCCCGCCGAGTAAACCAGAAGTGACGTTCTGACATTGCTTCCGGAAATGTACGAAGGAGTCACGATTAAAGCCGATTCCGGCTTCCACAGGGACTCTACACAGCGGCCAGAATTGTCAGATCAGAGCTCCGGTCTCCTGGTGGGACAGGAGACCAGAGAAGAGTGGCGGGCGGTGGCGGGGGGATGGACCCTCCCGCTCCCTGGGATAAAGACCGAGCAGCTTCTGAGCCGGATCGGCCATTATCACCGGATAGCGGGCCACCTGCTCTAAAAAACTATACAGGGGTATAGCCTGTAGCTGCAGACTATACCCCAATACTTCTACTTAAAGCTGCCGGCGTTTATAAACGAAGATTCTCGTTAAGTGATTAAAAATTGTGATGACATGCTCCAGTCCAACAGGTGGTGAAAACTTGGGCCTTGGGACACTGTAACCCCTTGCAGTTACTTTTGTTGGGCGCAGGAACGGGCCCTGCTGTTGTAAATTAGTGTAACCACTTAATGCGAATCGCTGTTTATAAATGGTGGCTGCTTTAAGCGGACGTATTGGGGTATAGTCTGCAGCTACAGGCTATACCCTGCTACCATTTTTTAGAGCAGGTGGCTGGCTATCCTTTGATAACAGCCGATCCGGCTCGGGAGCTGCTCGGTCATTATCCCAGGCAGCGGGAGTTGACATCCCCCCTCCCAGCACCGTCCGCCGCTCTTCTCCGGCCTCTCGGACACTTCTAGCCGTTGTGTGGAGTCCCTGTAGTAGCCAGAATTGGCTTCGATTGGGACTCCTTCGTACATTCCCAGAAGCAACGTTACAACGTCAACTCCGGTTTACACGGTGGCTAACGGCGCCGGTTTTAAAAAAATGACAGTATTCAGAATCGCCGTTTTTGGTGAGATGAATACTGTGAAGTGTAAAGAAGAGATGGGAGGTCTTTTAGACCCCCCATCCTTCCATAAAGAGTACCTGTCACCATATATTACTATCACAAGGGATGTTTACATTCCTTGTGATAGCAATAAAAGTGATCAGATTTTTTTTTTTAAAGGAACAGTGTTAAGATGAAAAATATAATAATAATAAAAAAAATTAAAGCGCCACAGTCCCCATGAGCTGGTGCAGCAAAGAAAATGCATACGTAAGTCACACCCGCATAAGAAAACGGTGTTCAAACCACACATGTGAGGTATCGCCGCAATCGTCGGCAGAGTGTGAGCAGTAATTCTAGCAAAAGACCTCCTCTAGCCTGGTAACCGTTAAAAATTTTTTAAAGCGTCGCCTATAGAGATTTTTTAGTATCGGAGTTTGTCACCATTCCGCGAGTGTGCGTAATTTTTAGCAGTGTCATGTATGGTATCTATTTACTCGGAGTAACATAGAAACATAGAAACATAGAAAAGTGATGGCAGAAAAAGACTGAGTAGTCCATCGAGTCTGCCCCTTTTTATTTATTTATTTATTTTTTTATTTTTTTTATATATTTTTTTTTTTTTTTACATTAACCTTGTTGTTTGACTATGGATTTATGTTTATCCCAAGCATGTTTAAAGCCATTTACTGTTGACTGTCTCACAACCTCTGTTGGTAGTTTATTCCAATCATCAACCACCCTTTCAGTAAAATAATACTTTCTAAGATTAGTTTATATAACGAGGCGAAACATGTAGGAATATCCCTAGATCACTACATGATTCTTCATCATCAAAATGTACATGAAATGAAGGCAACACTACTATGTATGCATTGTTTTTAATTACGCACCTTTATGTCATTTTATCTTTGTACTAATAAAAATTGTTATATTTTATTCTCATATTTTTCTTTTTGAATTTTTTGGCACCGTTATAATCCCACATCTCCCTGTACCAAACCTAAACTCTCCATCATGTTATCCTATGTGTTCATGCACATATAAGCTGTTTTAACTGTTTTGGGCTGGGGCATTTTTGGGCTGTAAAAAAATCCAAAACTAGTGGATTCTCAGAGGAGTTTTGTCAGGAGTCAGCTGTAAAAAGGCTCTGAAACACTCAAAAACATGGCTCACCAGCGTTTTTGGATGTTTTTGGTTCATTGAAAAAAAAAAAAGTTAAAAAAACACATGCTGAAAAACGCTAGTGCAATAATGCTGAAAAACACTGAAAAGCTCACTACAAAGCTACTGACCTTTTTAGAATGTTTTTTTTAATGTTTTGTGTGCATGAGGCCTAAATGTTGCCACTGCTTACAAGCAGGAGGAAGTGACTGGCAGGATCAACAGAAATTATGATATAAATGTACATGTATTAAAAAATATATAAAAGTCACACGTTATGAGGCACATTTATTGCAAAGACTTATTTATGAGTTTATTTATTCATGGGCAGAGATTTATTTTCGCATTTACTGATGCTTTAACAGTCTTTTTGATCATCAGTTAATTTACATTGTACTTAAAGGATTACATTGTGTGTCCATTTCAAGCAATAAAGATGTTAGCCAGCAGTAGTCCAAGCACTGTAATAATACTGAACCTTGCAGCTGTGCCTGTAAAGCAATAGAAAATAAATAATAAGGCATTGAACACATTACCTAAATGTTTACACATAAGTAAAACTTCACATTTTCATTCTAGCAACCTAAAAAACAATATGGTAGCTTCCTACAGTATCTCACAAAAGTGAGTACACCCCTCACATCTTTGTAAATATTTTATTATATCTCTGATGCCATTGAAGAAATGACACTTTGCTACAAGGTAAAGTAGTGAGTGTACAGCTTGTATAACAGTGTAAATTTACTGTCCCCTCAAAATAACTCAACACACAGCTGGCAACAAAAGTGAGTACACGTCTAAGTGAAAATGTCCAAATTAGGCCCAATTAGCCATTTTTCCTCCCCGGTGTCATGTGACTCGTTAGTGTTACAAGGTCTTACATGTGAATGGGGAGCAGGTGTGTTAAATTTGGCATTATCGCTCTCATACTGGTCACTGGAAGTTCAACATGGCACCTCATGGCAAAGAACTCTCTGAGGATCTGAAAAAAAGAATTGTTGTTCTACATAAAGATGGCCTAGGCTATAAGAAGATTGCCAAGACCCTGAAACTGAACTGCAACACAGTGGCCAAGACCATGCAGTGTTTTAACAGGACAGGTTTCACTCAGAACAGTCCTCGCCATGGTCGACCAAAGAAGTTGAGTGCACATGCTCAGCGTCATATCCAGAGGTTGTCTTTGGGAAATAGACATATGGGTGCTGCCAGCATTGCTACAGATGTTGAAGGGGTGGGGGGTCAGCATGTCAGTGCTCAGACCATACGCCACACACTGTATCAAATTGGTCTGCATGGGTGTCATCCAAGAAGGAAGCCTCTTCTAAAGATGATGCACAAGAAAGCCCACAGTTTACTGAAGACAAGCAGACTAAGGACATGGATTACTGGAACCATGTCCTGTGGTCTGATGAGACCAAGATAAACTTATTTAGTTCAGATGGTGTCAAGCATGTGTGGCGGCAACCAGGTGAGGAGTACAAAGACAAGTGTGTTTTGCCTACAGTCAAGCATGGTGGTGAGAGTGTCATGGTCTGGGCCTGCTGGCACTGGGGAGCTACAGTTCATTGAGGGAACCATGAATGCCAACATGTACTGTGACATACTGAAGCAGAGCATGATCCCCTTCCTTCGGAGACTGGGCCGCAGAGCAGTATTCCAACATGATAATGACCCCAAACACACCTCCAAAACGACCACTGCTTTGCTAAAGAAGATGAGGGTAAAGGAGATGGACTGGCCAAGCATGTCTCCAGACCTAAACCCTATTGAGCATCTGTGGGGCATCTTCAAATGGAAGGTTGAGGAGCGCAAGGTCTCTAACCTCCACCGGCTCTGTGATGTCATCATGGAGGAGTGGAAGAGGACTCCAGGGACAACCTGTGAAGCTCTGGTGAACTCCATGCCCAAGAGGGTTAAGGCAGTGCTGGAAAATATTGGTGGCCACACAAAATATTGACACTTTGGGCCCAATTTGGACATTTTCACTTAGGGGTGTACTCACTTTTGTTGCCAGCGGTTTAGACATTAATGGCTGTGTGTTGCGTTATTTTGAGGGGACAGCAAATTTACACTGTTATACAAGCTGTACACTCACTACTTTACATTGTAGCAAAGTGTCATTTCTTCAGTGTTGTCACATGAAAAGATAGAATAAAATATTTACAAAAATGTGAGGGGTGTTCTCGCTTGTGAGATACTGTATATACTTATGCAGTTCATTCAAATAAATGGTGTGTCTCAAAAAAATGAGTCTTATATTATTTATGTTTGGGTCTCTATTGAGGTGATTTCTCTATCACTTCCTGTCAGGACAAGTGATGGTAACGTTCCCAAACTGCAAACAAGACAAAAAAATATTTTTGGTAAAGTAGAATGCAGTAAGGTAATACACCTGCCTTTTCAACCACTTTAAAGTGATATTATTTTTTTTTAAATTAAAATAAAATGCAGCCTGAAGACTGAGAGCTGAGCGATCAGCTGTGTTTTATCGCTCAGTTCTTGGTCTTGGCACGCCAGGTGTTTTTTTCTGCCAAAACTCTCTTCTCTTGAATGCACAAGTGAAGTTTTTTTCAGCCTCTACACTCCTGTATACACCTATGTTTATATGGACTCATAGGCCATTATTGTGGGGAGTTTAGAGGCAGAAGAAAACTCAAACACCTGTAGAACAGGTGTTTTTGAGCCCAAGTATACACAATGCCTTAAAGGATAAATATAGCTAAAGCTTTTTTGGCTATACTTCCCCAAGGGATCATAGGAGTGCAGTTTGTTCTGCACTCCTGTGACCCATTTTCAGCTGACGTCACAGAGCTGGTCCAGGCTCTGAAAAGATCCCCATCATATGGTCAGGATCCACCCAGATGTCTAGACCAGCAGCTGGCTCAGCCTCTCAATGAACCACTGAGAGCTTGAGCCAGCTGCTCTCACCCCTGCCACAGTCCAGCGTTCCAGTGAGTGCGGTGGGGCAGAGCAGAGAGCTGGTGACTGACAGTCAGCAGCTCTCTGTAGCCTGAAGAGCTGAGCGACCAGCTGTGTTTTATCACTCAGTTCTTGGTCTTAGAGCCAGCTGTGTGAGTATAATTTTTTTTTTTTTTTTAATCCTGTAATTCCCTTTTAAGTATTTTTTCACTTTTAGTCTTGTTTATTTTACTGTTACTATTTTTCTATTTTGTGATATTTACATGAAATTGCATTGTTTTTCCCTTTTTTTTTTTGAACAACATTTTAAAATCATTAATCTCAGTCTCTGAATGCTATATATCAGAAAATAGAGTGTTTGCCTCTGTGAGGTTGACCACGTTTTACAATTTTGTTACTCTTTGGCTGTGGAAGCGAGTGTCACATACAGTATCTCACAAAACTGAGTACACCCCTCACATTTTTGTAAATATTTTATTATACCTTTTCATGTGACAACACTGAAGAAACACTTTGCTACAATGTAAAGTAGTGAGTGTACAGCTTGTATAACAGTGTAAATTTGCTGTCCCCTCAAAATAACTCAACACCCAGCCATTAATGTCTAAACCGCTGGCATCAAAAGTGAGTACACTCCTACGTGAAAATATCCAAATTGAGCCCAAAGTGTCAATATTTTGTGTGGCCACCATTATTTTTCAGCACTGCCTTAACCCTCATGGGCATGGAGTTCACCAGAGCTTTACAGGTTGCCACTGGAGTCCTCTTCCACTCCTCCATGATGACATCAAGGAGCTGGTGGATGTTAGAGACCTTGTGTCCACCCCACCTTCCATTTGAGGATGCCCCACAGATGCTCAATAGGGTTTAGGTCTGGAGACATACTTGGCCAGTCCATAACCTTGTTAACCACCATAGTGCATATCAACAATCACCAAGATTTATAAGGGTAATCAGAGAAGGAGATGGGAACTGCTCCAGGTGTGTATGGAAAACTCCAACAAAGGTTCAGGTGCTGGTCAGGTCTGCAATCCACGATAGCAGCAAAACAAAGGTGGGAACCGCACTCCGAAGTGATGAAGATAACAAGAACTTTAATGATAAGTCCAAAGATATAAATGACAAACAGCAGACAATGGCTAGAGCCACAAAGCGTATAGCAGGTTAAAGATTCATAACACCACCAAAGTGATATCACCTGATAGGATGTCTTACCAGAATGTATTGACCCCTTAATCATAGGGGGTCAAATGAGCCTCACGCTTCTAACCCAGCCAAGGTATACTGGTCCTGTGGAAGGCTTCTCTGAAGAGATGAGTTTCAGGGATCGTCTAAAAGTGGACTTTTTTGGGGGAAAATAGTGAGCAGGTTCTGCTAGATGTCACATCCCTAAAATTGGATTCACAGAAACAAATTTTCCCAAAAAGAAAATGGTATTTTTTTAAGCACGACAATAACAAGTATATGGAAGGAATGATTGGCATATTCACTGACATTTGACGGATATCCGTGGACTGCAGAGGACCAGTATGCATTGGCTGGGTTAGAAGCCTGAGGCTCGTTTGACCTCCTACCAGTGGTTGCCGGGGTCTGCGGGCGGGGGCCTTATCAGAATCTTGAAGCCCCCTTTAACAAGAGGGCCTCCAGATTCTGCCCCCCCACCCTAAGTGAATGAGTATGGGATAAGTCACTGCACAGCACGGAGACACCATTTGTGCGGGAGATCATGTCGTGTTAACATGTGAGGAAGAACAGAGGGAAGAAGACAGCAGAGAAGACTGTCAAAAGAGCAGAAGGTGCCGCAAAAGAGCAGAAGACACTGCGGAAACGGAAAAGAACCGGCAGAAGAAAGAAGACCCTGGAAAAGAGCAAAAGAAAGAAGACGTCAGAGAGGGGAGAAGATGCCGGAGCTGATTTAATAAAATGCATTAAAAACCTTTGTATTGTGTTTTTTTTACATTTTACTTTTAGGTGAATGGGTAGGTGTACAATGTACCCCATACTCATTCACATAGGGTGGGGGGGCAGGATCTGGGGGCCCTAAGCTTCTTTGGCAAGGCAGTGGTCATCTTAGAGGTGTGTTTGTGGTCTTTATCATGTTGGAATACTGCCTACAGTCCAGTCTCCGAAGGGAGGGGATCATGCTCTGCTTCAGTATGTCACAGTACATGTTGCCATTCATGGTTCCCTCAATTAACTGTAGCTCCCAGGGGGCGGCCATCTAAACCAAATAAGTTTATCTTGGTCTCATCAGACCACAGGACATGGTTCCAGTAATCCATGTCCTTAGTCTGCTTTTCTTCAGCAAACTGTTTGCGGGCTTTCTTGTGCATCATCTTTAGAAGAGGCTTCCTTCTGGGACGACAGCCATGCAGACCAATTTGATGCAGTATGTGGCATAGGGTCTAAGCACTGACAGGCTGACCCCCCACCCCTTCAACCTCTGCAGCAATGCTGGTAGCACTCATACATCTATTTCCCAAAGACAACCTCTGGATATAACGCTGAGCACGTGCACTCATCTTCTTTTGACGACCCTGGCGACGCCTGCTTTGAGTGGAACCTGTCCTGTTAAACTGCTGTGTGGTCTTGGCCGCCGTGCTGCAGTTCAGTTTCAGGGTCTTGGCAGCCTTCTTTTAGCCTAGGCCATCATTATGTAGAGCAACATATTTTTTTTCAAATCCTCAGAGTTCTTTGCCATGAGGTGCCATGTTAAACTTCCAGTGACCAGTATCAGAGAGTGAGAGCGATAACACCAAATTTAACACACCTGCTCCCCATTCACACCTGAGACCTTGTAACACTAATGAGTCACATGACACCCGGGGGGGTGGCTAATTGGGCCCAATTTGGACATTTTCACTTAGGGGTGTACTCACTTTTGTTGCCAGCGGTTTAGACATTAATGCCTGCATGTTGAGTTATTTTTAGGGGACAGCAAATTTACACTGTTATACAAGCTGTACACTCACTACTTTGCATTGTAGCAAAGTGTAATTTTATCAGTGTTGTCACATGAAAAGATATAATAAAATATTTACAAAAATATGAGGGGTGTACTCACTTTTGTGAGATACTGTACATTAGGTCGCAATTGCAACAGCAGATGCTGTGAACAGTGTGTTTCCATCAAAACATATGGTGATGGCTACTATTTGTATGTGTGGGGTGTCTGCAAAGTCAACCTGCCCAGTGACGTCCACCCACAGTCTACTGGTGTTTAGATTCTTGTCTAGCGGTGCATAGCTATCTGGAAAATCTCTGCGCAGGGTGAGTTTGCAATTAATAATGTCACATTTTCAGCCCGAGATAGAGTGTTGCAAACAAAATTCCTCCATCGCTCCTACTGCACACCCTATGTTCTTTTTCGGATGGGCAGGCTTGCATCTCCCAGCTGCACCAAGCGTACAGGGAATGTGGGGTCATTTTATTATATGGTCTGGGCCTACGGGTCCACAATCTCTTACTTTGTTAGCACAGTCCTCCAAGCTCCTAATATTTGTAACCCCTTACATTGTTTATTAGGATATGTGGAGGAAGATACTCTTCCTGCAGGGAAGAAAATACTTTTAGAGTTGTTAATCTTTTATTCCATAAAAGCTATCCTTTTAACTTGGAAGTCATTGACTCCTCCCTCCCTTTGCTTCTGGCTCACTTTAGTCAATAAGGCTCTCCCTATGTACAAACTAACTTATGAAGCAAGAGGCTATCCAAAAAATGTAATAAAATCTGGTCCCCTTGGGTAGTTTCACAGACCACATTTGCTCCAGAATAACCTTGGGCGTTATTATATTCCTGTGTATAAGTTGGTCCTCCTAACCATATGCTACATTGTGTTCAGTTCATTTTCCATTTCTTTACTTTTTATGAGGTTCTGATATATGTGACCATTATAGATCGTTCTACAGTACTGAGAGTACCTGGTATTCATAAACAAATGGATGTCTTTGTTCTTTCCTTTCGTCTGTCTTTAAAGTGGTTGTCAAGTCTCCGCTCCCCCCCCCCCCCCAAAAAAAAACCTTGCAAAACAAAGGCATAATGAGCTAGTCAATTAAATAGAAGTGAACGCATACGTAAGTCCCGTCCACATATGAAAACGGTGTTCACACCACACATGTGAGGTATCGCCGCGATCCTTAGAGCAAGAGCAATATTTCTAACACTAGACCTCCTCTGTAACTCAAAACTGCTAACCCGTGGAATTTTTTAAACGTCGCCAATGGAGATTTTTAAGTTGCAAAGTTTGCTGCCATTCTGCGAGCGGACGCAATTTTGAAGCATTACATGTTGGGTATCATTTTACTTGGCATAACATTATCCTTCACAATATGGAAAAAAATTGGCCTAACTTTACTGTTGTCTTATTTTTTAACTCAAACTGAATTTTTTTTAAAAAAAATCACCCTTGTAAGACTACTGCGCAAATACGGTGTGACATAAAGTTTTGCAACGACCGCCATTTTATTCTCTAGGGTGTTAGAAAAAGATATATAAAATGTTTGGGGGTTCTAAGTAATTTTATGGCAAAAAAACCTGGTTTTAACTCATAAGCACCGAACCCAAAAACAGGCTCGGTCTTGAAGTGGTTAATAAAATGCTTTAAAAACCTGTGTAGTGTGTTATTTTTTTATACATTTTCCTTTTAGGTGAATGGGAAAGGGTATAATGCACCCCATACTCATTCACATAGGGTAGGGGGCTGGGATTTGGGGGCCCTCTTGTCAAAGGGGGCTTCCAGATTCCGATAAGCCCCCCACCCGCAGACCCTGACAACCACCAGCAAGGGTTGTCGGGAAGAAGCCCTTATCCTCATCAACATGGGGACAAGGTGCTTTGGGGTGGGGGGTGCAGAGCCCCCCCTGCCCCAAAGCACCCATACTCCCCATGTTGAGGGCATGCAGCCTGGTATGGTCCAGGAGGGGTGGCGATCGCTCGTCCCCACCCCCTTTCCTGGCCTGCCAGGCTGCATGCTCGGATAAGGGTCTGGTATGGATCTGGGGGGGCCCTACGCAGTTTTTTTGATGTGGGGGTTCCCCTTAAACTCCATACCAGACCGAAGGATCTGGTATGGATTTTGTGGGGAACCCTGCACCGTTTTTTCGGCGTTGGGGGTTCCCCTTAAAATCCATAACAAACCAAAGGGCCTGGTATGCTCTTGGAGAGGGCCCCATGCCATTTTTTTTTAAATTTGGCTGAGATTCCCCTTCAAGATCCCCAGAGCATAAGGTGCCTGGTATTGTCGGGATCAAAGTCGGATCTCCGTTCACAGAAATCTGACTTTGACACGATGTAGGACTGTAAATCGCACAGCAAAGTAGGTTCAAAGTCGGACCGTTTTAATGTCGGACAGTGTGGACCCAGCCTAACAGCGCAGCTATTTTCTATCTTAGCATGTTGTGCCATGCATCAAACTGTATTGCATTAAAGAGGAAGTAAACCCAGATGGAGTTTACTTCCTCTATGTGTCCCCTGTAAAGTAGAAACATAATGGGCTACTATGCATCGCATAGTTGCCCATTATGTGCCACTTACCTGCAAGCGAAGCCTGTGGCGTCCAGCGCTGTCGCCTCTGCTGGCAGTGTCCATCTTCTGCCCCCCTTCCTTCTGGGGCGTCCGGCGCTGTGACTGGCCAGTGTCGCGTGACGTCACTCCCGGAAGTCACGGCACGGTCGCACGCAGGCTGTTCCTTCACTGCGCATGTGCCAACATGACGTTGGCACAGATTCAACACTGCATATCTCCTGAACCGTACAGGTTAGGGAGATATGCAGGGCACCTACAGGTAAGCCTTATCATAGACTTGCCTGTAGGTTAAAGTGGTTGTTACAAGTTGACAACCACTTTAAGGCAGCTCATTCATTTTGAATGGACTGACAAAATACAAGAACAGACCAAAAAAGGAACATGAGTATTTTTTCCAAAGCAATGCACCAAAAGATTTCCCAGAAAAGTGGAAATTCCATTTATTCTTAGGAAAAATATGATAAACTACATTTGAAAACTGTATTTAAAAAAAGTAAAATTGTACACTTACCAGCACTGCGACCTGTGAAAATAAGAAATAAAAAAATATACATTTATTACTCATTCATTTTCAATGAGTTGTCAACACACAGGAACACACCACAAAATAAACATGCAGCAACTTTTCTGATGCAGCTCACTAAAATGCCTCAACCCATGTGCATCAGAACTGGGAGCCTTAGTGCATTGGGGCACAATTCAAAATAAATGACACTACAATGCGGCAACGCGTGTCAGGTGCATTGCAGTGATTCCAACACACTCAATCACAAAAGGCTTTTATGATGCTTAGTAAGGATGGGCTCGGGCGTGTTCGCAAGTGCATGTGCCCGAGCCCGCCGGGAAGTGAACCCTGCACTGCCCTAATCACAGGCAATGATTAGTGACTGAGCGGCTGCAGCGATCGGGGAAATGTCTCATTGCCTCTGATTAGCACAGTGCAGGGTTCACTTCCTGGTGGGCTCGGGCACATGCACTTGTAAACACACCCCAGCCCATCCTTAGTGCATAGGAGATGGGTTACATTGTGGTATTGTGGATTCAGGATTTTCAAGAAAAGTGGAAATTCTTTTTTTTCTTAGAAAAAAATTTGAGGTGCAGAATGAAAAAAATATTTTTGTTTCATTATTTACATAATTTCGTTCAGTTAAATTTGCTTAGTACGTTTAATTTGTTTTTGGAATTCGCTTTGTTTATTTGTATTTGAATCAATTCAAATTTTCCGAATTCAAATCAATTTGAATAGTTTTCAAATAAATTTTGGAGTTTAAATAGTTTTCAAATTCGAATATGAATAGTTTTTGAATTTGTCTAATTTCCAAAGAGAATAAAATGGAATAGAAAATAAAGGAATAGAATAGAAAAAAATATAATAGAATAAAAAAGATTATAATAGAAAATAATATAAGTAATATAGAGAATATAACCATCTTCTGAAATTCAAATTTCAAATAGAATACATTTGAATTTGAGTAGAAAACAATAGAATAAAATAGAATAGAAAAGAAAATAATAGCAACAAATAGATTAAACAAACATAAAAAAGAATATAATAGAATAGAAAGAATATAACCATTTCCCAAAATTCAAACAATCAGTTCACAGTTGAATAGAATAGAAAATAATAGATTAGAATATGGTTATATTCTTTCGATTCTATTCTATTCTATTTTTTTTTCTATACAATTCTTTATTTTCTATTCTATTCTAATCTATTATTTTCTTTCTATTTCAATTTGAATTGCTTCTATTTGAATTTTGGGAAATGATTCTAGTCTTTCTATTCTATTCTATTCTTTTTGTTCAATAATTTTTTATTGATCATTTTCAAAGACATACCACAGTGTACAGAATAGGAAATGCAAAATCATACATCTCAAAGAAAACAATAAATTGACTAGTCATTGGGTAGAAACAAAGAGGAAAAGAAAAGTACAGAGTATACAAAAGAGGGGGGAGTAAGATTAGGCAGAATATAGCAGAGCATAAGTAGAATAATGGGGGGGAGGAAAGGGAGGGGGGTGTGCT